>OV725077.1:117621494-117848994 GCA_928085145.1 Nezara viridula
TGATTTAAGTAACTTAACATTACTCCATGGTAAACCAAACAAAATTTTATATTAAAAGGAAAGTAGAGTTTGCCATTGATAAAACTATTTAAAGAGAACTATTGAGCGGACAAACAGAGCTAAGTTTCGTTTAAAAAAAAGGTCAAAAATAATTTGTATTTTTTTTTAACCCTTCAACCGTATTACATTCATACAACTTTCTTGTTTCATAAGCTTTAAGTCTATATTAATTAGGTAGAAGTTTATAAGGAGAAATTTTGAGATTCGTCACAATTTGGGTAAAGAAATTATGTTATTTGTTATCCAGTCACCTTAAAATACCCATTATTTCTGCAAAAGTGATTACAATTAACTTTTGTAAAGCTTTTACTTCTTGTTTTTCCGTGATATGGGATTTATTGTAATAAACATAATTGCCTAAAAACGGATTTCATTCATTAATATTTAAAAATAATGATTTGAACCGATATGTATTTATTAGTGATAAACTTAATGCTTGTTAGTAAAATTTACATTTTAAATAAATAAACAAAAAAATTGAAATAGAAAAAATTGTTTTCGTCTATAAAAATTTTGGAAATAACTGCGGGATCAAGAGTTATTTTTACCTAAATAACTAGGCGAACTAAAACATTGAAGCTTAGATTCGAAGTACCTATGAGTGAGGCGGAATCAGCCGCTGTTACGAAGGAGGCCGAGGCAGCCCAAGCTGCGGCTCGTATGGACTGCTACGACAATGCTCCGTGCGCAGTCAACGAAAGAGGAGCATGGGAACTGGTAACAGGAAGAAAACGAAACATTACTGAAAACAGGGATCCGAGGAAACAGAAAAAACAGGAAGTAGTGGTAACTACTAGCAATAGTTTCCAGGTTCTATCTACTACTAATGACCAATGTCAAACTTCTTCTGCTAATCCACCATCTAATAATACTAAGAATCCACCCCCAATCTACATCACCGGTGTCGAAAACTACGCGGCTCTTGTGTCTTATTTACAATCCAATTCAGGACCAGATTCCTTTTTGCTAAAAACAACTTCTAAGGGAGTAACTATTTACCCCCAGACTCCAAACAATTACAGGCAAATAGTTAACTGCTTGAAAAACAGCGGAGCCGAATTTCATACTTATCAGCTTCCTGAGGATAGAAATCCTCGCGTGGTGATTAAAGACCTTCATCACAATACACCAATTGAAGAGATTAAAAAAGATCTTGAAATATACGGATACAAAATCGTAGGTATTACCAACGCCATCTCACGTTTTAAACGGCCACTACCTATGTTTTTTGTAGATGTAAGTAAAGAAACTTTCAATGAGAAAATATTCGATATTACTAAATTATTTTATACAAAGGTTACAATTGAAGAACTTAGAAGGAAGAAACATATACCGCAATGCGTCAGATGCCAACAATACGGTCACACACGATCGTATTGCAACCACGCACCACGGTGCGTCAGATGTGGACTAGGACATGACAGTTCCACTTGTAGCAAAACTAGAGAAACTCCAGCTAAATGCGCTAATTGTCTAGGCGAACATCCGGCCAATTATCGGGGGTGTCAAACCCTTAGAGATCTAAGGGCACAGAGGACCAAGAGGAATCATGTTCACCAGAGGGAATCACCTCCATCTGCAAATCTTCATAATTTCCCGGATCTTCCACAACCTTCGCAAAGCCCATATCAAGAGCAGAAGCGGAAGCAGAAGCATCATCAACAGCCCCAACAGCAACCTCCAGTGCAACAGCAGAAGCCAATACAGAAGCAAACGCAACCGCAAGCTCAGGAACTGCCTCCATCATCAGTACCTCCAAACATTCAACCTTCAGCAACCATGAGGGGAAAAAGTACCCAGCTACCTTCAGCTGAAAACTGCATGTCTCCACAACTATTCCAGTTATTGAACGGTCTGAATACTCTCATTCAGCCCCTTTTTAGTCTCCTCCAACAGCTCTCACAGATAACACAAGGCATGTGTCTTCCTAATGGCCATTAATCAGCTAACTGTAGGCTCCCTGTCCATCCTTCTGTGGAATGCAAACGGACTAACGCAACATAGGACAGAATTGGACTTATATTTACACGAAAAACGCATTGACATCGCAATGATAACAGAAACACACTTTACACCACGAACTAAATTTCATATTTCTGGTTACAATACCTACAGAACAGACCATCCGGACAACACAGCTCATGGTGGTACAGCAATACTAATAAAGACATCATTATCACATAATCCCTTATACTTACCTACTACACCTGACATTCAAACCACAGGCTTAACACTACACACCAAACATCACACAATAACAATAGCTTCAGTATATTGTCCTCCGAGGTACGTATTAACACCTTCGATGTTTTGCAACTATTTTCGAAGCCTTGGGCGTTGCTTTATAGTAGGCGGTGACTTTAACGCAAAGCACCAATTTTGGGGGTCACGGCTGTGCACACCAAGAGGAAGAAATCTGAGGGCTGCTATCCACGAGCTTTCATTAGACACTATATCACCTGATACACCGACATATTGGCCGACTTCACAACGTAAATCCCCAGACCTACTAGACTTTTTTATAACCAAAGGACTGCGCACCATACCTTACACCATAAATACGAGCTCTGATCTTTGCTCTGACCATTCCCTTATACATTTGGTTATCCTTGATGAGCCCATCAATCTTCCACGAACCCCTAAGCTCCTTAATGGTAAAATGGATTGGGATGCTTACAGGGAAATTCTGGATTCAGAACTTTCAATCCCTGGCTCCATTAAAACAGCAGATGAACTAGAAGAGGCAGTGGACAAATTTACAAAAAGTGTCCAAAAAGCAGCTTGGTCTTCATCGCTACCAAGGTCATCAAGAGCAGAACACTTGCCAAGATATCCTCAATATATAAGGGACTTGATCACGGCAAAGAGGAGAGCACGTAAGGTATGGCAGACTAACAGACTTCCCTCAGATAGACGGACATTTAACAGACTAAATAACGAACTTAAACGACTAATACAAAAATTCAACAGAACGAATTATGATGCTTATTTGAGCAGCATATCAACTGACGATGGAAGTTTGTGGAAGCATACCAAAAATTTGTTAAAACATCGAGAGGTGTCAGTACCCCTGCGAAACGAAGACGGTTCATGGGCTTTGTCGGATAGAGAAAAATCTGAACTATTTGCAGACCATCTTTCATCAGTATTTACACCATTTACCGACTTCACGAACACAGAACATGAAACCTTAGTATTTGATACTCTAGACATACCATTACAGATGACACCTCCCCCTCTTCCTTTCACTCCTTCACAAGTCGCACAACAAATCAGACATCTCCCAAAAAGAAAAGCTCCAGGTTATGACTTAATAACTGCCGAGGGTCTCCAGCAAATGCCTAGGAAAGCTCTAGTGTTCCTTACGACAATATACAACTGTATTCTGAGGACAACTAACTTTCCATTACAATGGAAATACTCACATATCAAGATGATACACAAAAGGGACAAAGACATTTTCAATCCCTCATCCTACCGACCTATCAGTCTCCTTCCGATATGCTCCAAAGTTTTCGAAAAATTAATATACAAAAGACTGGTTGACATACTGACAGACCAACAAATAATACCTGACCATCAATTCGGTTTTCGTACGTTTCATTCAACTACACACCAATTACACAGAGTTACTGACTACATTGCTGGAGCGCTAGAGCAAAAACAATATGCTACCGGCGTATTTCTGGATGTTGCCCAGGCATTTGATAAAGTCTGGCACCAGGGACTTCTCTTCAAACTCAAAACTATACTGCCTAATACATATTATCTCATTCTCCAATCTTTCCTTTTCGACAGATTCTTCTCTGTCCGACAGGGTTTAGAAATTTCCTCAATTCGACCAGTATCAGCAGGGGTACCTCAAGGATCAATATTGGCACCTTTACTCTACATTGTCTATACGCATGACATGCCTACCAACTCTGAAACATTGACTGCTACTTACGCTGACGATACAACAATTTTAACAAAACACCATGACCCCAGACTAGCCTCATTAAATTTACAAAATCATTTACTAAATTTACAAAATTGGTATTCACTCTGGAAAATTAGATTAAATCATAACAAATCACAACACATAACATTTACGCTTCGACGAGAAACATGCCCACCAGTTTATATCAGCAACAATCCAATTCCTCAGACGGACAGTATACGCTACCTCGGACTAATATTTGACAGAAGGATGACCTGGGGCCCACACATCAAAATGAAAAGAAAGAGTTTGAACAAGCGACTGAAAATACTGTACTCACTGTTTTCTAAATCAAAATTGAAAATTAGACAAAAACTAAATACATACACTTACCTGCTCAAACCTATTTGGACATACGCCTCACAGATTTACGGTTCAGCAAAAAAGACTCACTTACAAAAACTACAATCCTTTCAATCTAAAATTTTAAGACTAATAACTGCAGCTCCCTGGTACGTCAACAATAAGACTTTACATACCGACCTAAGACAACCAACCATTGACCAGCACATACGTACTCTTTACTCCCGATTTCATCTAAAACTACACGGACATCACAATGGACTTATCAAAGACATGGCCACGGCTGAAATGTTCATCAGGAGGCGACTGAAAAGGAGCTGGATGAGAGATCTCCTTTCCTGATTTTAGGATATAAACAGGCCAGGGAAGAGGTGCTGCTGGGCTCCATTCTTCGTCATGCCTATCATGTCATTTTCAATTTAAACAGCTAATCTGCTAATTGTCACTACCATGACAGGTGCGGATGAAGATATAGAGTCAAAAAAAAAAAAATAAAAAAAAAATAAATAAACCTATTGATTGTTTCAATTATTTCAGGAAAACGTAAATATTAGGGTTAAAAGTAAACAGATAGTGATAAGAAAGATAAGATATGAGTAGATAACAAACTAGTTAAGGTTACACTTGGCAACTGTAGATTAACAGATAAAAAAATGAAGGTTAACAATTAAAGAAATTGAAGACCTAATAAGTAATGTAAAACCATAATTAACCATAAAACCATAACCATAACCATAATGTAAAATAATAATAAGATATCAGTGGATAACAAGATAGAAAAACTAAAAAGACAACATACGTGATTTTGTGAGTTACAGTATCTATTCAAAAACTATTAAAAAAAAAAAAATAGAAATGAAATTTAGGAGGTAATTTGAAAAGTAAACAAGGTTATGATGTTGGGAGGTATAGTATATATATTGTAATAAAATATACTATACTTAATATACTATATTCTAAATTTCTTTTCTATTTGTTTTTTTTTATAGGCCAATATATATATATATATATATATATATATATATATATATATATATAGAGAGAGAGAGAGAGAGAGAGAGAGAGAGACAAGTAAACAAGTAATGCAGAGCAAGTTCGAATCCTATTGCTCGGTGATATTTGTTTAATTTTTCTGGTCTGAAACTATGACTTAATGACTGTAATATAACTCATAGGATCGAAATTTAATAAATATTTTTTTCATATTCCCTCTTTTATATTTTTCTTGAGATGTAAATTTTTCAGTCCACTTCATAATCATTTTTTAAGGTTTTTTTTTTAGATGTATATATTTTTGTATTCATTTATATAAATGACAATTGACATTTAGTTTTTAGAAAGCGGTAATGAAGCAATAGGCTATATGAAGAGTATAATAGTATATAGCCCTTATTACCACTTCAAAAAAACTAAATTCCAATTGTTATTTATATATTATCTACCTCTCTAGATCACAACCTTGTTAGCATCTCAACTTACATTCTACTTTTCTCATCTAATTTTGTATGGTCCAATATATATATATATATATATATATATATATATATATATATATATATATATATAAATATATATTAAATTTAACCTAACGATATTATAACTCACAAAATCACTTATGTTATCTTACTGTTTTTTTCATTTCTTCATTTGTTAGCCTTCTGTTTCTTTATCTGTCTTCCTGCATTTATCAAGTGTAACTTCTACTAGCTTATATGTAGTACTTATTTGACAGCACCACCGACCAACTCCTCATATTATAGTCACGGACAACAATCTCTATAGCATTAATGTATCATATAGATATAAATATTACGTCTTGATCTCCTAAGATTAAGGGAACATCTATTAATTATGGACATTATTTAAGAAATATCAAAATGCATTTTATCTATGCTTTAAAAACTTTTATTTATTTTCGAACGGAAGTTCTAAATTATTTTGGACAAATATTATTTTCAGTATGAAATGTCGTGGATGATATCGCTATTATCACTAAGTTTATATAGCTCCTTATTTAGTAGAACACTGCAATATGAATATTTTCCAAGATTTTTTCGGCAAAATGAGTTTTTCAGGACAAGGAAAAAACAATTTTGATCTGAAGCACCTCATTTGTTACCTGTAGCGTTTCATATTTTTAGGAGTGCTTTAAGAGCTTATTAGTTTCTTATTTTATTTTAATCTCAGTAAGAATAATTTATATTGAATCAAATTACGAATATCAGATATTTTTAATATAATGATTTACATTATTTCCAGTTGAATAGTTAGTAAAAAAATTACAATTTTTCATTCACTTCACCATTCCCTTGAATCTACAAGTAATTAATTTCTCTTACAAGCGATTCTTGTTTAGAAAATTTAGTCGAAAATACATTAGGCAGCCCAAAGTTATTTTATATTGTCAAGAGTTTTCATTTATTTTTTTAATTCAATAACTAGAAGTGTATTAGGATTCAATATTCATTGAAACGCTCAATTAAGTCGACCCTTTCCACAGTCACTTTGCGAAAGTCCTCCAAAGTCAGCAAGGGTTATTTTAATGAATAATTTTCGGGTCTTAGTATGGGAGCAAGTTTATAAATATGAAATTGGAGAGAACCAAAACTTGGAGGACTTGGAAACTCCTCCAAGCACTAAAAACTAGTAAACAAATCATGAAGGCATGTCCATAGCTAACTTTTTACTATAGTCGTTCAGACTTTCTTTTTCATAGCCTCCTTCGTCTTCATTAATATGGTAAACACTATAATAAAAAACAAAACCAAATTTGGCAGGAACAGTGAAATTATAGCAGTAAAATATATCGGAACAAACTTCTTCATTATCTTGTCTTAAGTCAAGGGATGTAAATTTAATAATAAAAAAAAAAAAAAAAAAAAGATCCTGGGATTAATACAGCGCAATTTATTTATTTTGCTTCATATCAGCTATGAAAAATAAGAATATTGTATTATTAAAATAACAAATCATTTCAAAATGTTTAAAAAAAACCACATGTTTTAAAAATATTCTATTATTCGAATAATTATAGGAATATCTATGCATATTTTTAAAATATGTAATCAAACGGTTTTTATAAACTATAAGTTAAAAAAAAACTTTTTAAAATTTTCTAAATTAAAATATGTGAACAAAGTATCATTTAATTTGCTATTGTAATTCATAACTATATATATTATTTTCCATAACTCTATTATACAGAGATACGATTTTTACTATTTTAAATAATTAAATTAAATTAATTCTTCAAAGATTAAGAATTCTGAGTTCACTTCTTTCGAAAAATTCAAAACTAAAACTTAGACAGAAATTACTTACTAAAACCTATTTGGACTTACCCATCACAGATATTTGGAACGGCTAAAAAGACTCCATTAAACAAACTTCAAATCTTTCAAGCAAAAACATTCAGAACAATTACAAAAGCACCTTGGTACGTTAGCAACATAACCTTACATACTGACCTCCATATGCCGACTGTTAACGAACGCATACGTACTCATTACAAACGATTCCATGACAACTTACAAGGACATCCTAATACACTTATAAATGACATGGCCACTACGAATATGCTAGGTAACGTCTGTAGAAGACTGAAGAGGAGCTGGATGAGGGACATCCTCGTCTAATGTAGATATCACGCCGAGTGATGTGCCGCTGGGCACTGATCCTCCTCATGCCTTTCATGACGTTATATTTAGCAATCGATATCACATTCACTGGTTGTCATTACCATTATGACAGGTGTGAATAAAACATTAAAGCTAAAAAAAAAAATTAATTCTAGCTCTCAGTTAAATGGATTCTTAGAACTGAAAAATATATAGAACTCAAGTATAAACGGTGTTCCGTTACGTGTGTAGAGAGAAATTTTTATAGGAGTGACAGCAGATCCCACGTGCTACAAAAAAGTTTATTTAAACAATGGCCTATTTTCAGCAGAAAAATATGAAATACAAGTTTTTGTTTTTAAATGTCATATTTTTTATTGAATAGTAACCGTTAACTAAAAAATATTTAATTTTTTTTTTCTCTTTTTCTCGCTTCTACCCTAAAGGGTCATTGGCGTTTTCTATATAATTTAAACTCTGTTATAGTAGTTGATAATCTTTAAAAATTTAAACAGGATAGAGACTCTCTCTTCATTGTCTTTTAGTATTTCCTTTAGTGTTTTTCCTAGTTTTATTTTTTCTCTGAGCCTTTCGAATTGGGAACATTCTACTAAAAGGTGTTTCACAGTTTGCGGAGTATTGTTACATTTTTCGCATGTAGGAGCTTCTAGGCCTCTTAAAAGATAGCTATGAGTGAACTGGCAGTGCCCAATCCTTAGGCGGCACAGAATAATTTCTTCATGCCTGGACTTTCTGTTGCTAGTGAGCCATTTATCGCAATTGGGTTTCACTTCTTTCAGCTTACACTCTTTGGTCCTCCACTCTTTTTCCCACTCTGCCAGTTGTTTTTTCTTTATTTCGTGTACCCAGTCTTCTAAAGTGATATATTTCACTCTAGTCACTTCCTCTTCTTCTCCTCCACTTCTTGCTAAATGGGCTGCATTGTCAGCTTTTTCATTCCCTAAAATTCCGCAATGAGCTGGTACCCATACCAAGACAACTGTTATTCCTTTATTTTTTACATCCCACCAGGTGTTGAGAATTTCCCTAATTATGGAGTTTCTAGGATATGGGTTTTCAATGGTAGTTAAAACACTGTATGAGTCCGTCACAACTACCCAGTAGTTCTTTTCAGATTCGCTTATAAGATATAAGGCATTCATGATGGCAGTGGCCTCTCCTGTGAATACTGAACATTCTCCAGGTAATTTAAACAGTAAGTTGTTCTCTTTACTCGCTAAAGCACATCCTACGTTATCTCCTTCTTTGGATGCATCCGTATATATAAAATCAAAATTTTTATATTGTTCCGTTAGCTTTAAAAAAGATTTTTGTATTTCGAGCGGATATGCCTTTGCAATTTTAGTCATGGATTTATTAATCAATGGTCTGTCTTTTTTCCAGCGCGGCATTTTTAATTCTGGGACGGGTCTTATAATATTCGTATCCATGTTTATTTTAGTTGTTGCCTTGTAAATCACCTGTTTAAAAATGTTATTTTCTATATCTCTAAGTCCGTTTCTTTCTGATTCTTCTGAAAATAAATATGGAGTTAATGGGTGGTGGGAAGATGCTTTCAATTTGGCAATGTATTTTAGAGTTAGGTATTCTCGTCGCAAGTTTAAGGATGTTTCTCCAGATTCAGCATAGATGCTGTCGATTGGAGAAGTTCGAAACGCTCCAGTGCATATTCTAAGGGCTGAATTGTGTATGGAATCTAACATCCTCAATATTGTTTTTTTGGATGTATTATATATCTGTGCTCCATAGTCTATTTTGCTGCGTATTATAGACTGGTATATTTTTATTAGAGTGCATCTATCGGCACCCCAGCTTGAGTGTGAGAGACATTTAAGAATTCCGAGTCTTTTTGTGCATTTCTCTCTCAAATATGTAATATGTTGTATCCAATTCAATCTCTTATCAACTATCATTCCTAGATATTTGTAACTTTCTGTATACTCAATTGAAGTACGATCTATAAATATTTGTGGATTATTCTGCTGAGACTTTCGACTTCTACAAATGTGTAAACATTTAGACTTCGAAGATGATATCTTTTTTTTTTTTTTTAACTTTTATTATGATATTTACAACTGTATTAGTATAAATACATCAAGTAAATTGATGATATCTTAAATCCAGTTTCCCTTGTCCAATCTTTTACTCTATCCATCACTTCTTGCAGCCTCCACTGTATATAGGGAATATATTTGCTTCTGGCTGTGATAACAATATCATCGGCAAATAGGAAACATTTGGTCGGGGTCTTGATAATGGACCCTATACTATTAATCGCAAGAAGGAATTAGCACAAGGTCGAACTAAGGGGAGATCCTTGTGGGGTTTAATTTATTTAATTAACTATAACTTCAATTTGAACTAGACAATGCACTGTAAACAAATTCGCATTATATGAGAATAGAGATTGTCATTTTTCCAAACCATTAAAAAAGAACTTTTGAACGGCTAAAAAAGCTAAATACTTAAAAAAAAAAATTCATTTTTCACGATCATTTTTCACCAACAATACTCCAGATACCACACTTGTAGAAAAACTTTTTTCGCTTAATAAGCTTCAAGTCCATAGTAATTGAGTTTATCTAGGAAAAACTTGAAATTCACCTAAGATTGAGTAAAAAAATGAAATTAATTTTTATCCAGTCAACTAAATGTACTCCTGTTTACAAACATAATCGCTATAGTAAATTATTGCCAAGCTTTAATTAATTTATTTTTTGATGACCAATTTCTGGGATGAGAATAATAATAACTATAAATGCATAAACATACTTATTTTTTATTTCTAAGAAGTTTCTGGACACCTGAGAACAAAAATAAAGAACAAGCAGGCGTCTTTGTATCTAGGGTTTTAGGCATCGAAGCCCAAATAAACAAACAAACTTTATATTCATATAAAAAAATTAAAAATAATGTTTTTTCAAATAGTTTTTAAGCAAAGTATTTATGAAACTGCATTTTGCACCATTACCTCTTATTTATACCGTCTGTATTTATAAGACAAAATACATTATTTATATTAATATTATATGACCTTATTTGTAGCTCTTGAGATCTGCTATGACTCCTATAGAAATTTTCTTCTACTTACGGAACACCCTGGAAAAGTTGGCAGTACTTTAATTAAAAGTTAGTTGGTGATAATTTAATTAAATTTACAGTTAAGCAAATTTTAAAAATACTCATTAGAATTATAAAATTTTATTAGAATATTGTATGTTCGTCTGGTTAAAGTTATTTTAAAATTCATATATTTAGAACTCACTTCTAATTTATTCAGAGTTGCTGGTATCTAAAAAAATAGTCCAATTCCGCTTTTAAGTAATAAATTTTCTCTAGACAAAAACTTAATTATTGAGTCGGAAATCCAACCTCTGAAAAATGTTACTTTGATTTCTTCAACGCTAAAAATATTTAATGAGACTGAAAAGGATTGACTTCAATGCCTGCGAAGAAATTCGGAAAGAGAACAGTATGGTTAATCAGTCTTCATAAATATATGAGCAGCTTTAAGAATAATAATTTATTATTATATTTAATCGAGAATTTATTGGTTTTTTCCAACGTTTTCTTAAAACGAATTTAGTAAGAATTAAGAAAGTAAGTATGCAGTGTTTCTTTGGTAATGGGATCATTCCAATCCTTAAAGTAAACGAGAACCTAAGTAAGGAAGTAAGGTCTCTAATTTCTCACCTGAAATGGAGAGTGAGAGGATATACGTTCTGCCAGGTCACCACACACCACAATACTCCCTCTACCCTCAGTTGCGGTTAGGAATACTGCAGACCTTGTCCTTAATTGAGACAAGCCTAAGTTCTTGAGTAAGTAATAAGGTTTAAGTTAACAAAAGTTGCACGTATTTAACCTAAAAGGATATTATAAAATATTTCGGAATATGAATGATAAGTCATATTCAAACATTTTGTATTCACAACAAATTACGGAATGATTCATTTCAAACATTTTGAAATGTCAGTAGTCACAAAAGTACAAGTTGGTAATGCGAATGATCCACAATGTATTTTGGCTAATAACGAAAATTATAATATAGGAGAGTAAAAAAAAAAAAAAACTATTTAGATTTTATTAGTTGTTTTTTTTACGTAATCCAAAACAACAAATTTCTTAGATTACTAGAGTTCTGGACGACAGTAAAGTCATCGATAGGCAGCGGATGATGGAATGAATGGTTTTGTTTCGTTAAGTTTCTGGTTTAAAAGTACCTTGAAATGCAAAATAATTTTAGGGGGAGGATATCCAGGCTTTTCTGTGATTCATGTTTATGTTTCAATATTTGCGGAGAAGTTAATCTTCAAAATGATGGCTCAATAAAAGCTTTTGATGTTTTATAATTAAATTATTAAAATTACAAATGGAGAGACTAGAGTTGAAATTACTTAGAAACAATTATTTCGGAAAACGAGTTATCTGCATCTTTGCAGACTTTCCATTTTGGTTGGGTGAGAGGGAACGATAGACCAAAAACAAAAATTAAAATAAATAAAAATGTAGTTGGACTTTATATTTTATGTAAAAATAAATACTTAAAATTATAATACTGAATATTTAAATATAAATTTAAATATTTGATTGTGTGCTTTAAACAGGAGTTTTGGCCTACATCCTCCATTACATAGGCATATTTCTAAAAAATGTTAGCAACAAATATTTAATTCTAACAGCTGAACAATATTTTTGATTTCTTAGTTGATACAACTTCGAAATAAAACTATAACATTTTTACAGTATCACTAGTTATTTAAAAATGTCCATAAAAACATCAACTTTAAAATATATTTATACTTACTTACTGTATATGACTCCACTGTGCAACAGATAGTGATATAGTGGATACTATCTCTGTTGCTTTTGAGAAAAAGGAATATTGCTCCGCGGTCTTCCTTGTCATCGAAAAATCCTATGGCACAAACGATATAACCAACCCTCACATCTTCTGGATAACAGAACCTCACTAAACTTACGAAATATGCGACTGATTTACACTACTGACTGATACCAATTCGAACATAAGGAGCAGAACTTTGGGTTTCGGGGGAAAAAAAAAGCAAAATAGAAACAACAGAATAAAAAATTCTACGAAAAAATGTTAACGCACCTTAGTACATTTAAAATAACATAATTCATAATGACTTATACATTCCAACAGTAAAATCCTACATCCATGACAAATACACGATATTTCATTCTTCAACTCAAAATCACTTCAATCCACTAGTTCTTTCAATTTCCTCCTCTCTGTTAGCTGCTCAATGTAGATTAAAAAGAAAATGGCCAAGAGACCTACTCCATCAATAACAACGAAATAAACGCGAATCACGAAAATCTAGCAAATAATCAAATCATCAAATATTCTAGATGCCCTACTGCGTACGTGCAAGTGGCGTAGAATATTTATATAAATCCTTACAGACTAATACTTATCAAACATATTTTTTTTAAACTTTGTCGCGGAAAATGTATTAATAATATGAAGTGGCAATGGAAAGATGCACATGAGAGGTAAACGATTCATAATATCTTTGGATTTGTTACTATATATTCTTATCTTGAAATATAAATGAAAATTTAAGTAATAGTAACGTTTAGGTCGTGATCAAATATTTATGTTCAAACATCTAGACTTTAATCTAAGGAGCCAGAAGTATTTTCTTATTTTCTAAATTGATAGTAGTCAACGTATTTATATTCATTCTTGGAGCTTATTTATTATTAATTTGATTTTTTTTTTATTTAAAATTATTGAGGTGGGAGAAAAAACGATATTCTGGGCCCCGCAATACTTTTATTGAGGAGGGCGACCGCTCCCATGATTCCGCCCTTCTCTCCACCCCCCATAGTCTGTGCCCATGGCAATCTGTACCATATTATACTTTTAGAAGGAGTATTAAACCAATGGGAAATACATGGGAGTGGGTTGAATGTGTTGGAAAAAGTTCAAATTCGTTTTTATTTAAACAGTATCTCTGTTGTGTTTACCCCTGAACCTCTTTACTATCAAGATGAAACTTAAAGAAAAAATATAAACAAGCTCATTAAAAACTTAATAAAATCATGTATTGTAAATAATATAAGGTATGTGTAGGTATCTTATATATATCTAGTTCTCCCATAAATACTGTTACAAAAGTTGAACTTTGTTTACATCCTTAGGTATTATTTAGATATTCTTACCTCTATCAGATTATTTTCTTTACATGTCAGGTTAATAATTCCTATTAGTTTGTAATTTCTTTAGCTCAGTTATCATGGAGAGGTGTGATAAAGAAAACCAAATAACTGTGAGCGCCTTACACAAAGTCGAAACATGTAGGTCAGAGATTTTAAACACTTTGAAACCTATGGTTATTAGCCGTACGTTCGTGCACCGTAATGAGACCCTTATCTGTATGTACCAGATGTCGACCGGGCCCCGCAATGTGAGATCGGCAAATACAGTGAGAGCAATGGCTGCTCGAATCAGAAGAAATCCCATTCAAAAACAACAAATCATGTCTCGGGAAATGGGAATCTGTCAGATCAATGTTTCGCATAATAAAAAGTGACCTTAGGATGGGTGTATTTCGAAGAATGACAGAACAAAGGCTATCCGCTTTCCTAAAAAAATATAGAGTGGATAAATGCAAAGTGCTCCTTGGCCGTTATACCAATAGTCTTCATTGAAATATTTTGTTTAGCAATGAGAAAATTTTTACAATTGAAGAAAAATTGAAACGCCAAAATGATCGTGTGTACGCACACAGCTCTAAAGAAGCCCAAGAAGTCATAGGAAGAGTGGAAAGAGGTCATCACCCTTCCTCAGTGATGGTTTGGTGTTGAGATTTCTTTTGTGGCACCACAAATTTTGTAAAAATGGAGTTAAAACAGCCGTTAAAACTATAAGAACGATATTTTGGAACCAGTCGTAAAGATTCTAAATGATACTCTGTTTGCAGGAAGTTATTGGGTTTTTCAGCAGGATTCCGATCTAGCTCACAAAGCCAGCTCAACCCAGCAGCGGCTGCAGAAGAACATTTTAGAGTTCATCTCTGCCTCGGATTGGCCCACAGGAAGTCCTGATCTCAATCCACTAGATTATCGGCTTTGGTCCGAACTGGAGAGGATGGCATGTCATAGAGCACACCCTAACTTGGGAAACCTGAAACAATCTCTGGTCCGAGCAGTAGTGGGCTTTCCTCAAGAAGTGATGACTTTTGATGACTGCCCACGGAGATTAAATGCCTGTATGAAGGTAAAAGGAGGACATTTTGAGTAATTTCTTGTTTATTTTACTCTCTATAGATATATATTTTATTTACAGATAATGTTTTTGAAAAACATAATTTTTCTGTTGAAATCTGTATATATTTCCTTGTAACAATATTTATTACAGGACTAGGTACATGAAGGTACAATTCATTAATGGCAACTTAAAATATTTTAAATTAAAATATGTAATATTTTAACCTCTTTGATTTATATTTTTTCCATATGCATATTGATAAAGTAAATTAGCAGATCTAGCCTGGAAATGTTTCGTGTGTTTCTTGGAGGGCATGAAACCGAATAACATTTCGTTAAAATTAATAATTTATTTGTTTATTAAAGTTTATAACTGTATTAAATATAAAATACTACTAGTCAATGTTAACAGAATAATGACATGAACAGACTTATCGAGATAGTACGCAGTGGTAACACAACCTTAATAGTTTTAAGTTAGAATACCCTGAGGCCATCTTAAAGTTAATAATAATGCAAGTAATTTAACCAATTTTTCACAATCCTGTTATTTAAGAATTCCATACATGAGAAAGTAAAAATATCTTGTTATAACAAAATTGTCTCTGATTTTTTTTTTCTACAGGAGTGTAAGAATGTTTTTAAAGGGGCCTAATTCTACTCTGTCTATAGTAAACTTCTTCCTTTTACTTTAATCCATTCCTTGAGGTTTCAAAGCATCTAGAGTCCCTTCTTTTTCCTCTGGTTTACAGGAATGTTTTCCGTGTTCTTATTCAATTCTCCACACATCCAACTTACCTACCTAAGTTAGTTACCACTAAGTTTGCCAAATCAAGTTGAATATTAATATATATATATATATATATATATATATATATATATATATATATATAAATATATAAATATATATATATATAAAAAATTCCGTGAAACTTTCGCTTGTGCCTCAAGAGTAGTGTGCCGCGATGTAGTAGCTCAGTACTTGCCTACACAAAGCACGTTTTTGCAGATTGGAACAATATAGTGTATCCACCACCGAATCACTACAAACTTAATTTTATCTTATATCCCATAGTTACCCACCCAATACTAAAGTTACCCCATCATACGGTATATATGTATTTAAAACATAGCTTACTAAATTTTCTCTGTCAAGCTCACTAATCTAGTTGGACAACAATAGCTAATAGTTTCTACTGGACTATTTAAATTTGGATATTCCAACACATAATGTGGAATCTTATGTTCTCTAGAATGGGATACCTTAATGGGTGTCACTGAACTGAAAATACCTGACCCAAATTTGAGTCTTGCTTTGAAATAAAAATGATTACTCTTGATGCAAATAATCGGGCAAATTCATCATCTATAAATTGCTTCACAATTGCAGAATATATTTCCCAGTTGTTAAACAACAGTAGATCGTAAAATAATTCTATTATTGCTGATAAAATGTAACATGAAAATGTTTACCTTTATAATTTTTTTTCTCTAATTATGTGACTTTTAAAATAAGACGTAAATAGATCAGGATAAGAGTAAAAAAAAAACGTATAATGCCTATTAAATATCAATTTGGACAAAGATTAACAAAATGTTTATAACATCAATCTCAGTTTTCAAAGACAAGCATTCACCAAAAGGCAACTCCGATGCACGAACAGATCAACGAACCCATAGAATCTTCTATACCATATACAACCGCTAAATCAAAGTAATCTTCTAAACAACTCAGATGGGATCACAAGAAGATGAAGCTGTGGGGAACGTGAGCCAATATATTTCGGACAGTTAGGGTCTGGCATGGCGCTAGATAAGAAGAAATTAATAGACAACTCTGATACCTATAGATCTTGGACCACTAACTTCTATGAACAAAGGACTATAAAACTGTCAACGAACCCTAAAATCGTAATGAACTGATGGTTCATCCTGACATAAATAGCCAGAGGAGCGAGTAATTCTCTTCATATCTACTCATTATTAAAGATATTTTCTTTTCTTAAGCGAAATGCTGTACCTTTTCAACCGAATTCAACTGAATTAGTATCTAATTCAGTTATCAAAGATATTTTCTTTTCTTATTTATTTATTTATTGTTATATTTTTATATATATTATATATATATATATTTATTTTATATATATATTATTTTATATTTATATTTTCTTTTCTTAAGCGAAATGCTGTACCTTTTCAACGGTTTAGTTCCACTAGAGAATATAAATAATGGTGTGAAGATGTTATTCAATATAAATTGACATGTACGGATATAGTTGGAGTATGGTTGCTCAGTTGGCTCTCAGCTACTGGAAGTTTTAAAAAAATCGAAATATAATTTTTTTTATTTAATAAAATTAACGACATTTTTCCGATAGTTTTAATATTAATATCTGTAGATTATAGGACACAAAATGCTACTTTAGGTTCGTGTACATTGATAGAATCTTATTGGTGATTTCACTTTTTTTTTTTAATTTCAATACAAATTCGTATTTATGAATCATCATAGATACAAATCTGATTTATTTGCTTTCATGGTGAAAATAAATACTTGACTTGATTTACTGGAAGAGCCTTATGGTTTTTTAATTGTCTATACATTTTTTTTAAAAACTTTTATTATGATATTTACAACTGTATTAGTATGAATACATCAAGTAAATGTGTACAGAGGAATAAAATAACATGAAACACGCTTGTTGAGAAACTACCCATTGGTAGCACTCTAATAGTTTGTCTAGATGAGGAGATCACGAGGCCATCTTCTTTTCAGACGCCTCAGAGGGTTATAAGGAATCGAAGAGGGAGCAAGGTTAGAAACAAGAGGATTCGGATGGTTATGAAGTTTATTATGGAAGGATAGGTATCTGGATTCGGCCAAATCGGAAACATATGGAACATTGAGGTCTTTATGGATTTTTTTATTTGTGACAAAGTAAGGAGCATTGAGGATTTTACGAAGGATTTTGGATTGTAAAGATTAGATACGAGAGGAATTTGATGGTTTAGTGGACCCCACAGTTCAACTCCATAAGTCCAAATAGGTCTTATTATAGTCATGTATATGAGTCGTTTGTAATTAATGGGAAGTTTAGGGCGTTTGTCTGGTAAGTGTTGGAGTAAGCGGAAACGTCGAGCAGTTTCTTGTCGTTTCAGTCTGGTATGGGAGTGATAAAAGCCATGATGAGATAAAAAAAAAAAATAAAAAAAATATACGTAATAAATTCTAAAAACTAAGCTATTTACACTATTTACAATTAAAATAAGAAAAAATCGCAATATACATAATTAAACCAATGTAAAAGTCTAGAATAAAATAAGCAAATAGAATAAGGAGAGAAGAAAAAAGGAAAAAAAAAAAAGTTGATCAGTTTGGATACGAACTCGATATCACTCGAAGGAAGTTGTGTTAGTAAATAGAGCCTTGGCCGTGTATCTTACGCAGATAGGGCAAGACCCGTAAAGGGAATTACCGACCAGCTGTGCTTTCTCTACCGAACTAGTATCTATTAACTATTAAACATAATTGTTAATATCTCTTACCTCACTATTTAATGTGAAAATGTTTAAATGTACAAAAGCTCACTGTTCACAAATTATAGCAGCAGTATTTGCAGAATAAGCCAGTTGAGAAGGAGACAAAGACAGAGCGATGCAAGCATTAAACTGTAGTTGCGGCCATTTTCTGATCGACTGTCTATACATTTGAATTAGTTTGTCATAATCGATATTATTTTTTATCACCATCATATTTTACAAATAATCGCTACATCATCTAGAAATCCACGAGAGAAAAGCCAAGAAAAAAAAGATATAAAAAATGGAGTAATCTCATGATTTTTTTTATGTCTCCTAGAGCGCTTGGTAGTAAACTTCGGAATTGGATCTTGGAACAGTTTTTAAAGTGGTATCTATCACAAAAAAAGTTTTATTGATCTGATACCTAGACCATAACCTCCCCTTGTTATTAGTATGTGTTAATGCTTTTTATAAGCAGTTCAATATTGACATTCTTCCATGCTTTTAATTGTTTAATTAAAATTTAATTGTTTTTTCTAGTGCCTTCCTGGTAATAATTTGACAAATTTTAATAAATAGGGAATTTTTTTATTGCGACAAACAATATATAAATATTTAATATTGATATAAAAACATAGACAAACTAATAAGTTTCAATTTAATGGTTGACCCTTTTACGGTTTTTTCGCAGAATAAAAACATCTAAACCCGAATTAACCATAATTCTTACTGACATTTCTATATTTTCGTTCGATATTTATAAAACTACTCTTATTAAATATTAATAATGCCTAGCTCTAATATATCGAAAATTCGATATATCGAATTACTATTTCCATGTATTCGAAAACTACGATACGACAAATATGGATATTTATTTACATTCCTACCATGACAGCTATCGTGTTTGGTTGGTTCCCTCCAGTTGTAAGCCCAGATTTTGTTTGTAATAAAAGTGAGTACTATTTCTTGGAATATAATATTAGTCTTTCCCGTGACAGAATTACTAAATCCAATTTAAATATTTTTGATGATTAATTTTTTTTAGTAATATTTATAGTGGGGAAATGTATACTTCTATTCACAGTTCTATGTTTAAACACTCCTAATCACCCCCTCTGGAATCAAACTACTCACTGTCTGATATTATATATTAAATATTATAGATATTTTAAAAATTCTAACAGGAAATATCACTAAAATGAATATTCAAAAATGTTGAAATTGGAATTAGTCATTTTCTCAACTTTAAGGATCATATATTCTGCTGTAATGTACCTTATAATTGTAATAAGATAATTTGTTGCATATTTCAACTTATTTATTATTTATAAGCTTAAATGAATTGTGTAATATAATTTGTCGGAGACAGTCTAGATAAAAAATGTCAACCATTTTTCTCATAGATGAAATATGTTAATAATTTGTTTGTAATTGTAATTGTAATAATTTCCTAATAAATTGTTGTAAGGCGATAAAAAAAGGAAATAATAAGATAAATCTCTCTAAAAAATAACATCACCGAACTACAATGAAATTCTTACAGAGCTGATTGAATACATATTGGAAATAAGTAAATACACGTTTCTCGCAAAATATCTTAGTATAAATTTGGGAGAAGCAAATGTCTTTGTCATTGTAAAAAAATATAGTTATACAGAGAAACATAATGAAGATGTACAGAGATTGACAAAGATTATAGTGCACATAAAATTCCTAGAATCAATAATAAGTTGTAACATTGTCTAACATTTATCAACTAAAACAGTGAAACTTCTGGAGCTATAGGTACTACTGAAAATCATATCATTGCTCTGTGGAAGAACTATAAGAATAATAAGCAAATAAATTTATTTTACGAATAATAAGAATAATTCTATATATTAAAAGATTTCCCCATGTTTTTCTGTTATATACGTTATGCAATGAAATTAATTTGTGATTTGATATTGAAGATTTGATATTCATAATCCTGTTTAAATTATTTTGACAAAAAAATTAATGAAGCATAAAAAAATAAAAATAACGTTGCAGGCATTAATCTGTAGATATGCACACGTTTTCTGCAATAACGGGTATTTGGTAGAATTGGTGCAGTTTGGCCTGAAGACGAACACCCCGAGCTTGGCCGTTTGCCCGACTATCTCCCAGCATTAAGTGTCCTCCAATCTGAAAATGCCTCCATGATCGTGGGGGTAAGCCTAGGTGGGACGCCCAAATCAAGAAGACTCACTTGCCAAAGTTGGGATTCTCGGAGGACATCAATTAGTAGAAAGA
Source organism: Nezara viridula (assembly GCA_928085145.1). NCBI lineage: Eukaryota > Metazoa > Arthropoda > Insecta > Hemiptera > Pentatomidae > Nezara > Nezara viridula. The sequence continues at coordinate 117,642,513 of OV725077.1, forward strand.
GAGATACCGGAGAGATCATAAGTAGTACCTTATCTGTAATAGACTGGGGCAGAAGCTAACTTTTAATGACACTGATATCGATTGTATTTATTGTTACTAAGATAGCAAATATTTAAAATCAACATTCTTCATACTGAATAGATGTAACAGTCGCGGAAACTTTAAAGACAACTTCACTATTTCTTTGTAAAGTACTAATAAAAATATTAAAATGAGGATTCACGGACCCAAGGACTCAAGGTAACGCAAGAGAGCTACAGACTAAAATCCAATAAAGAAATATATAGAAATGTGGAAACAGTCTTCATTGCCAGAAGACTGAGGTTCTACGGGCACATGGTCAGGATGAATAGTGAAAGACTGAACAAGAAAATTTTTGACAAAATTTGCAGCTAGAGCGGAAGGAAAAATCCAGGAGGATGAGAGAGTATTGGAGGAAGGCTGAGGGTGTGAAGAGGTTGCTGGCTGGTTTGTGTTAACAAAAAAAAAAAAAATATATATATAGAAAAATATCAAAACCTAATGGGATTTATATTATAAAACGAATAATGTTCTACTTAAACGTTAATATTCTTCAATTTAAACTACGATGTTATTATTTTTTTTTTTTATTAATTCACAGAAACCAGAATATGTCAATAGTGGAAACTTGAAAATTGGATACTCCTTGTAACTACTTTGACGCTTCCACTGACATTTCCATACATGAGTAATGGATGCTTAAATAAAAAACTGAATATTTTTTATGTTCAAAGGTAATACATAGTAATAAATATTGGAGGTTGTTGCTTAAAATTAATAACGAAATTTTTTTCAGTGCTTGAAAAAATTGGCTCAGAGTTGGTTTAAAAATTAAGGAGTAAAAGAATATATTTGAATTAAAAATAACCGACTACCAAAATCTAGAAATCCTATCCATTCTAAGAAAATGTAAAATCATACCGACTTAAATACTTTGATTGATTTTTAGGTAATTAAGGAGTATTTATAGAAAGATAGAAATAAAAGTAAATTTTATTCTGAGATATTTAGTCTCCTAAGAATAATTATAATGAACCGAAAGGTGACATTTGTCTGGGATTATAAGGAAATCAAGAAAATAATAGTTAATATAATAATCTAACTTTAAAATTAAAATGAACAAAACACAAGTAAGCATATTAAATTGTACATAAATATATATGAGTGTATTCACATATTTGTACTAAAGACAGATACCATATTAATACTAATATTAATATCCTCCTTTTGGACGATTATCGGTATCGGCTGATATCAAACGCCGAGACGGCGATAAATCGTTTTTTTTTGTCATCCTCTCCTCAGATTTTCTGCGGATACGGATATCCTAAAGACCGATATATTGTCCTTGTGACCTTATATTAATGAGATTTGGTAAGATTTTTATTTAATTTTTTTTTCTGGTCATCCCCTTTCCTTAATTTGGGCAGATACAGATATTGTAAATACCACTATATCGACCTCACGATCATATTTCTTCAAGATTAACAGAGTTTGATTTTATCTTTTTTATTTATTTTTATATTTTTCTCCAAATTTTTTGGTATTCTCCTTATGTATATTGGCCTCTTTCACATCGAAATTTTTTTTATTGCTATTAAATGTGTAAATGATTCTTCAAGGGATCAACTTAAACAAAAATTTGATCAAAGACCGATATATCGGCCTTATGACCTTAATATTTTATTTGCTCTCAATTACTTACTAAGTATCTAATAGTAAAATAACAGTCAAATGAAGGTGACTGCTCTTAAATACAAAAATTCTATTATTACATTTATTTGGAAAAGTGATTGCTGAGAAGATAGAAGAATAAATGTTGTTTAAATTATGTTAAGAAAGAGGATTTATTAACTTAATTAATACAATAAGAGTTATAATAATTTTTGACTAGTTTAATCTGTCCTGAAAATCCCACTACAACAAAACAGCTGTAAAGAGTTCTTTGGAAACACTTCCTACCTTCTTCTCTTCTTTCATACGTGATCTATTTTGCAGTATATATACATACATATATATATATATATATATATATATATATATATATATATATATATATATATATATATATATATATCAGTAGATATGCTGACAGGTTCCTGCAGCTGTTCGACCTGATGATGAACTATGGTTTGAGTCTAAACGTCGGCATTGAAAAAAATAATCAGCAATTAGTTAATATTTTTCTGCCTGACTCCAGGACTACCCTCTCTTGATTAATATTTTTATTTTTGTAAATATATATTTTGAAAGTTTCTTCTTTGTCTTTTTTTCTTTTCTTTTCCTTTCTCCCTATTATTTTTCTTCTTTTACTTTACCGTCTCAGCCAGATATTTTTCCTCTTCTAAGTTTTTTTCGTTGATTTCTGTACAACAACTCTATTGAATTATTCTGCCCAACTATAGTCTTTTCCCACATCTGAACAGATCATATTAAGGCTAATCCCCAGCAAAGTTATTTCATCTTTTAAGGTTTTCAATTAGCTTTGAGACAATGTGCAAGAGGTCGTTACAGGGAGCAGTCTCCGCGGTAGACATCATCTTTTCTACTAGAATAGCTATTGAACTATTTGCATAAACTAGTCCATCGAATCTTCATTTGTAAACATTAGACTGAGTCCCATTTTTCAGCAATTATAATGCTTTAACATCTCTCATCCTTTCGAGGAACTACATGGGTTTTACTGCTACAATTAAGGGAAAATCTTGCTGAAAAATTAAGCATTTTATTATCTAAAAATATTAAAAAGATGTTATGTATTTATATAAATAAAAATATTTTATTTTAGATTTTCTAGATATTTACAAAAAAAAAAACTGTCTGTGCTTATACACACACACACTTACGCACGCACGCAACCACACACGCGCGCACACACACACAAACACACACACACAAATATACAAAGTTGGTTTGTTCTGATAGATTCTTGTCGGCTTGTTCTTAAAGTGTAATAGTGCAGCGGAAAGCGCTTATCCCTAGATAGCTACATAATAATTGTGCACTTTTGTGTTGTTACTTGTTTGAACGTGTATGAAACGGAACATGTTTTTAACATTAATTAACTTTATTTAAGTCCTCTGTTTCAACGCATGGTTGTTTGATTTCTTAAAACAAGAATAATTCTAATGGTACAGATACTTACTGAAATTATTGCATTACAAAATAACTTTACAGCTTTGTATAAAAGTACTTTAATATATATTTCAACATGTGCCACGAAATTTCAGGGAAAATGTGAACTATAGAGAAAATCATAATGGCTTAAAATTGAACTAGTCTTTTTTTTTAAGCTTATTCATTGAGAAATATTACAATCGGTTTCAATTAAGGGCATTTATAGTAGAGTTCAGTGAGCACATCCACATCATATTTACAGAAACATGAATAAATAAAGTAATGCCAATATAATTGATTAAAGTAGGAACAAAATAATATGTACTTTAGAAAGTAAAACAAACGTGTGATACACAGGCATACTTATATACATGCTAGACTATAATTTTTTCCTTTATATTTTTTGTAAAAGGTGGTATATTAGTTTAAGCTATAGACACTGATTAACCCAACCGTGTAGTATAGTGAGTGATATATAGTATAATGTAGTAATATCTCTGAATATCAATGAATCGCTAAGTTTATTTTCATTAGTCTATAATTAATAACGGGTAAATGCATCTGAGTTAAGTAAATTAGGTTAAATAAACGATCAGAGGTTGCAAATACTTGAAGCGCATTAATACTATAATGATTTTATCGACATCATTTGTTAGTTTAATGGCACTCATTAAATATTAATAATACCTTTAATAATTTAATTAAAAGTTAAATTTGGATTAGGATGCGGTCATTAGTTCATTGAAAATTACAAATCTGAGTAAATTGTATAGTCTACGTGTGGATTGTTAATGAATCAATTAAATACAATCGTAATTGTTTTAGTGGATATTTAATAATTGCATTTAAAAAGAAAAAGGTTGTTTAGTGGAGTCAGTCGGTACAGCTTTGTCACCTTTTTCTCAGTTACATGATTTTTTTTATTAAATTATCATTTATTTGGATGAAATACTTTTAACATAAGCCATAATAATAGTGACTACTAAGTAGTGTGAGTGCTATTACCAGGAATATTGTTATTAACAATATTTCAACGCCAGTAATATATCATTTGAGTATGAAATTTGTCAGAGGAATAGATTTTGAAGTATATTCTTGTCAATGAAAAACGCACGCCATAGATCTCCGGAATCTCAGAAATTGTCATAATATCGAAATAACCGCAGTAGGTTCGTATTTCGTATTTCATATTGATATTTTGTATTTTATTTGTATTTGTAGGTAAATAATTGTGCAGTAACACTCTGACAAAAATCCCATATAAAATTTTAAAAAAAAATCCCAAATAAAAATAGAATATTAATATCATGAAAACTGGCAATCGACGCCAAAGTTTGTTATCTAGTACATCTGTAGTATTATATGAGAGAAAAATTTTTCTTCAAGAATGGTCGATTTTTACTAGATCATTTTCAAATTGCATCATTTCCACTAATTTCGAGACAAATATAACGATGCTTTCGAAAAGAGGCTTCGAATTGAGGTTATCAATCAAAATATGTTAGTGTATCCTCAACAAAAAGAAGTTATTAGAACTCGATGAAATTGTTTGTTTTTTAATACGAGGTTAATTACTCTAAATTACATAAATATTCTTGATGATTATGTTTCCATGACATGGATTTTTCAGATGACTCGGTTTATTGGTATATAAAACATAAACTCGATTGAAAATTTTGATTCTGCAAAATATTGTAATATTCATATTTAGTGAAGCTAAACTAAATACCTATTTTAATTTTATATTTTTTTATTGTTATAAAACTGTCCTTAAGGTATACACTTAATTGTGAATTGGAATATATATTAATATTTACTGTTCATTTAGAAACAAAAGCGATGGTTTCATTTCCTGGAAATATTGTGTTGACTTGTTCCAGTATATTTGTTCTATTAAAAACAACCATGTCTCTGGTGAATGCACTGTTAAATTATTTATTATTACAGCGTGTACAGTTTATTCAGATCACATAAAAGAACATACATATTTATGAACACACTGGGAGACACGAATCAATTTCGGATAATTAAAACATATTAAATAATAAAATATGATTTAAGTCTGATAATAAATCGGTACCGGAAACATTTGTTATCGGTATACTTTCTTTATTTTTTCTCTTTGTGCTATTTGTTTATGCATTTTAATTTATTTTAAGTATTTTTAAAATAACTTTTTACTTCTATTAACCTATATAAATTTTCAAATAGGAGTTTTCAACGGTTTTGAGGTTATCTGAGTCCAAATAACCAAGTCCCGCAAAATGGACTGCGTGTGTGCTCAAAAACGTTTAGTCGTTCGTAACTGAAATTGCGTATACAGAGCTTTTACTTGCTTGGGATGTTATAGTAACTTTTTCCTTCAAAATTGGCTAAACGGAAGTGTTACTTTATATTATCGATCTTATACATTTTTACAATGTTCTCTAAAACACCGCTTACTATTTTGATTAAATTCATCATATCATTGTGAAATTAAGCAGATTTTAATGTAATGTAGGTTTTATTCTCATTGATGTTCTCTAACAGGGATTTATTACCTAATTTTCAAAATTTCTTATTCTATAATGGCTTTAATTTTTGTTATTAGATATAATTAACCCATTCTTATTGTAAACAGATATAAAAAAATGGTTAAATATAACGAATGAAAAAAAAAAGATTGGTAACCTACTAAGAAATAAAGATTGGAAGCTCTAGTGAAATAGTCGAGAGAACCCGACCTTTTCCGAACTGCTTTCATTTCAGATACCCGATATCCCTCTGTAAAGCATATTTATATTTTTAGTTAAACTTTTATATATCACTTATCCATAACTTTTTAAAAGGGTTTTCACCCGAAATGGTGAGAATATACAAATATAAATTATTTAATATATATATATATATATATATATATATACATATATATATATTATTTACTATATGTAATGAGTATGTTTATACATATATATATATATATATATATATATATATTTATGTTTTATACATAAAACATATATTTATATATGTTTATACATACATATTTATATATATATAATATATTTTTCCCTAATGCAAACTTATACATTAAATTTTCTATCGGCAGGAAAAACATTCTAATTAATTTATTTAAAGCATGTAATACCGTCGTTTTCATTTTGAATTCCCTATATATGAAAATGCTTTGTACTCTAAGGTTGGTAAGTGAAAGTTGTGTGATGCGTGCAGCGCACCAAATATTTTGTAATCAGTTTTTAACATTTTAAAATCGAGCAATTTACAATGGATCATATTGTATTGTATTAAATTTGAATTATAATAATAAAATCTTTAAGTAAGAATGAAAACTCTAAGTTTTCTTTTTATGGATTTTTATTTTATTTGAAGTTTTTTTTCTTTTGTTTTTTTTTTAATTTTTATTTTCTTTATATATATATATATATATATATATATATATATATATATATATATATATATATATATTATTTATTTTATTATTGCATAAATAGCATGAATGTGATTCACACAGCTCTAATAATTACTGTCCTTGAGTGTGGCATAATGTATTATTTCTTAATAAAAAGATATTAGATTTAAAAAAATAATAGAAGTTAAATCATGTAACACAAAAGCAATACACACTGGTACTTTTACATAGATATTTGTTTAAAAATATTTTTAAATGTTTAATTTAATTAATCACTAGCTATAGTAAAACATACCTTTTATAGAAAGATGACATGGGATCCGCATCAAAAATGAAACGAATGACTCTTGGCAAACAACTCTAACTAATTCACTCAATTTCTTCCCAAATCTGTAAAACCAAAACTGAGAAGGAATCCGATTACATATATATCTGCTTAACATACTTTCATACTCATCATTGATACAGAGTATCGCCAAAAAGAACCACAACACATTCCAATCAAATTTATTGAGACTCATAAAAAAAGCACCTTGGTATGTTTTAAACGAAATTGTTCATGCTGACCCCCACATGCTAACAGTTGACAACATAACGATCCTTTACCACTGGTTTAACACAAATTTAAACTAGCATAATAACAGTTTAATAAGAGACATGACTACAAATTACATACCCCTCCCTAGATATGAGAGATCATCGATAAACAATCTGAGTAATTGAATCACGCCAAGGAAGAGGTGGTACTGTATATTGTCATTTCCCATGCCTTAACCTTTCATTTTTTTTATATTTAGCTCATTTGCTGATTGTCAAAAACAGTTGACAGGTGTCAAAAGTTAAAAATAGCAAAAAAAAACTTTCTAAGGATAAGGATAAAAACCAAATTTCAGAATATTTTCCTTTTAAAAATAAAAAAAAAATAAAAATAGGCAAACCTACTTTTTCAGAATATATTAACTGTTTATATAGACTTTAATAGACTCTTTATATAAACTCTTTATAACGTCAGAATATAGGACAATTGTTTGACTAATTTGTCCTAATTAAGATGCATAATATAAAAAAATCTCTTTGAAAGTCTTGGTTCTCTCAAACAAAGGCTGTTTGTTATGTAGACATAAGGAACAGTAAGGAGATCTTACCTATCAGAACATATGGAATGCACTAGCAGATTGAAGTTTAAGTGGATTGTTTATGACTCAACCCCATCTCATTCAAGCCCTTAGCTCTAGTGAAACTGTGAGTGAAGGTCGATGCAGTTAATTTAGCATCCTCCCATCTCAGTGAATATGTTTGATCCTATTGTAAAAGTATTATTAAATCACTTATCTAAGTTGAAAAATATTCTGTATACTTTTTTTACTACTACTTAATATTATTTAATATTTTGTTCATTTTACTAAGTTTGTTTTATTTATTTTTGATTTATTATTTTTAATAAGGAAGCATTGTGATCAACCAAAAAATTCAAAAACTCAACCCCCTCCCAAAATTTAAGGTTTTACGTTTCAGGATACGTAGAATTCGAAAAACGAATGTTTATTTAAAAGTTTACGGAATTTACTAAAAAACAAAAAAAAGTCGTTAAAATTGGATAATTAGGATCAAAGATATGGTCTCTAGTATTTTTTTATATGTTCTACTGCAAAGGTTATATCCTTTGTTTTGGTTTTAGAATTTTGAATGTGTTACTGAAGTAATGCTAATTTTTTTAGCATATTAGTAATAATAAAAATAATAAAAATAATAAAAAAAAAATTGTCCAGTAATTGGAATCACCTTTTATTTATTTCTCTTTGTGACAAGGAAGGTAATGTTACTGTTGATGTATAATTGTTTGCAAATAATAAACCATTGTGAAATACTTCGCAGCGTTTTTAAATTTGTTTTTATTACTTAAATTTTTGTGTGCATATATATAAATATATCATGAGTGGATACCTCTAACGCAAATGCTTACTGACATTGAGTGTAGTAGATTGTGTTAATATTCTATAAATAATAAATAACAAAAAAATATATCTAAGTAATAAATTGATAAACCTTTTATTTACAACTTTTTTCTTTCTTGCGGTTGCATGAATAATGAATTATTACAATTTATGTTTACATCAGCGAATATTACAATGCTAGTTTTATAATTCGTTTCTCTACAGTTTATCTCTATTAAAATGTTTTAAGCATTGTTAATCATTTATATTTATGTTATTAATTAATTTCATTATAGTATATACATAATTAATTAAAACATAACAAAATATTGTTAAAGTTATTTGAGATTTCGTTTTTTTCTTTCGTCGATTTTCGTTTTCTTTTTTAAAGATTGAGGTATTTTTATGTATCTAAATGATACCATTTCAAAAAATCATAAAGGAATCTATATATTTAACTAATGGCGAATTTTTTGAGAGTATCAATTTTTTTTGCATCGACACCGATTGTAAGAAAGTTTGATAATCATGCAGAATGGTAAATAAAATATATATTAATAAAATCGAAAATTTTTACTCGCGTTATATATTTTAGATATCTATGAAATCTGTATGACCCGCTCGGGTAGATGCGGAATTTAACAATAAATAAAATTTGTTTTTAAGACCGTCTGTTGTAAAATCCATGTGGCGAGCGTGACGCCAATCTAATTAAGAAGAAACCTTCAAGAAGATTTCTTCATATTGGTCTTAGATGGTCTCCTAACAGTTTAAAACAATATCAATCAATATTTTCGTTAACTTAAGTTTAAACATATTTCCTCAGATAATATTTTAAACAGGGCTAATCCAATTTGTTTCAAAGCTTGAGAAAAGTTGAGTGTACCAGTACTCAAATGTACCGTTAGAGTTTATATGCAGATATAATATTCCTAATGAAATAACATTTTTGTTTCTGCTTTTTGATTATTTTGATAATATTCCTAATGAAATGACATTTTTGTTTCTGCTTTTTGATTGTTTTGACCTTAATTCAGTCAATAAAATGAGTAAAAATTGTGAGATAAAGAAATTTATTTAAAAAAAAATTACATCCTACATCTACTTTCGGTCATTAGTGGCATAATTAATGATTACATAATGAATTATACATATATATATATATATATAATAAAGATTCGTATACATTGAATTATATACATGATGACTTGTATACATTTTAAGTACTTTTTTATTTTTTACAATTAGACAAATGTTAAATTAAATGAGCTTAAGAATCAAATGGAGTTAAATTAGTTTAACAAATTTTATATCTTGTATAAACTGAAGTACGCTTTGTATTTTTTCTTTATAATGTGAAAGTGCTTCAGATATGGCGGAATATCCATTATTTGAAATATATATCACTTAGTGCTGCACAAATGTGAGACCGAGGCGAGACTTGGTCTTGCAAACTCAGTCTTGGTCATGGTCTTGGTCTTGCGTAAGAGTCTCGCAACGGTCTTGCAGTTACTTATTAGCTTATTACTACAGAGATATTACTGTAATTTTTTAGATAGGAGAAACCAAACTAAGCCCGAATGAAAAATTAGAGGAATTAAATCCAAAAGTATATTAGTTATACCAATTCCTCACTAACAGTAATTAATTTGTCAAATATTAGTAACTATTTTGTCGTAATTTTTATTCAAAAAATCGGTTGTTTTTTTTTTATCAATCCTGGTCTTGGTCTTGCAACAATCAGGCGGCATTGGTCTTGGTAAAGACCGATTTTGGCAACATTAATATTACTCATATATTAACCGCCAATCATGCTTTACAATTCAATTTAGTTCGACAAATTACATAAAGCATTGAATCCAATTAAAATTGTTATGAGGGAATATCGGGGAGCACGTGTCTTGAGAATCGAGAATCATGTCTACAGAATAGGGCTGTTCCTTCCACTGTGCGTTTTGACCCAAGCAAGGGGATCATCATCACTGCTAAAAATTACATAAGAAATACTAAATATAGAATTTTTTTATTTTTCTCTTGGTGGGCTTGGTTATGTTTATATTACTCATATCTTAAGTTTTTTTTTTTTTTTTGGTTTTTTCTTGGTTTATTTATTTACTTCCTTTTTCACCTATTATTTCTGATGAAAGTTTTATTTGTTAGTTCTTATGACGCCGCAAATGCTCCGATTGAAATGTTTGCATGTAGAATAAAACAGATGTGGAATGGAAATTCTAATTATATATGATATACTAGAAAAAAAATCAGTCAATATTCATATCCAAAAATAAAAATATTCATCCATAGAAAATAAAAAGTAATAAAATAAACAATCAAAATGTAAAGGAAATTAATAACACTTAAACTCGTTTTTCACACCAGAAATACGATTTTATTTTCCAACCGAGAGTTAAAAGGTGTTCCGGTATTTTTAAGAAAAAAAAATATGCCTGTTACATTTTTTTTTTTCCAAAAGACTCCACAAGTACGGGATTTGATAATTGACTCGGCGGGGAAGGGATATATATTCGGCCGTAGGGGGTGCGGTGGCAGGGGACAAAATTACGGGCTGGAAACCTTCCAAGCATTTTTCCGAATAATTGTACCCATCCTCCTTTTTATTTCATTCTTTCCAAATCCGGTCCAAAAGGTAAATGGATCATCTCTGCTGGCGCGACCAATTTCCAACGCTACTTCAATCCTTTCCATAAATATAGTCAGATAAATAAACAGCAAATCTTCTATCTTTTGTCTGTTTTGGACAAATCTTTCTGAAGAATTAGTGGACTATACAGATTTTACTGTGAATGGAATGTTACTCCAATAATTATAAAATTATATTAAACTACATTTTAATTGTGAAATATAACTAAAACAGAATTATTTGGAAAATTATTAGTGCAATGGAATTTCAGTGGGTTTTTAAATATAATTTATAAAAAAAAATAAGAAGGAAATTTGTGACAGAGTAACTAGTATACATTAAATATAATGTAATAAATATAATTTACATAAAATCGAAACATTTACATGTGTATTGCTTCGTATATCTCTGTAAAAATACAAAAACGAACAAATACAGAGATATCACTAACATTAATTTCTTTCAACAATGAATACAAATAAATAATAATGGTTACATAGCTATTCAAGACACCTGTAATTGTACCTAAACACATGTAAGCTATTTTAAAGGCTTTTAATATTTAATTTATTTGAAATATGTAATCAGAAATATCTGCTTGTTCCGACATTGCTTTTAAACTGTTTTATCAATAATACAATATATCGGCAGGATTAAATCTCTTCGCTCGGTTCTACGAAATAAAAAAAAAATTAAAATGAAACCGTATGTTACTGGAAATAAATTAATCAGTATTACTTAATTAATTTCATTTATAAAGAAACATAAAAATAAATATATAAAATGTCCCACATCATTCGGGTTTCGGATTAACGAGTTTACATTTCATTTTGTATCATGTTTTTCTTATACATACGTATGTCTGAGTGTTTCATGAGTAAAATGAATAACCATTCATTTAGGTGAATAAGATGTAGCGTAGGAACTAAGGAGTGGTTAATTAAATCAAAATTATAAGTTTTATTGAAAAATGGTTTTCGGTAGAGAATTAAAAAAATCCATGTTATTTTCTGGGAATGTTGGGCTGTTATAAAATTTTTGTAGGACATATCAAACGGAGCTAAAGCTTAAAGCTTACAGATAACAAATCATAAAGACCATTAAAATTACAAAAACACTACTTATTATCTCGACGATAGACAATAAAAATCTAGTTACTCCATCTCCTTTTATTTTTTACATGTTTATTGATAAGTATTACAATCTGTCTCAATAAAGGACACTTATAATAGAGTTCAGAGAGCACATTCCTACCATATTTACAAAATCAAAAAATAAATAAGGTAATTATTTCCTTTTATTAACCACATAACTTCAATCACTGATGTATGTGTGTCTTTGAGTTGACAGAATGACTGACTCCAATTTCAACATTTTTGAGTAATGTAATTTTAGTGATATTTCTAGTTGAAATAGTTATATCTATACAGACTGTTCGTAAGTAGATTCCAGAGTAGGTTATTGCAGTGTTGAAATATAGAACTATGAATAAAGGTATAAATTTTTCAGCTAGAAACATTACTAAATTTTTTTTTTAAATAATTTTATTGAGGTATAATACATTTTACCACACGTAAGGGTTCTGAGTATTAAAGCTGTAAGGAACATTCATACCATATCTACAATATAATAAAATTTAAAAAATGAAATACATAAAAATAGATATATAAAAGATAATAATGCATATATAACAAAATTAAACACTGTAGTAAAAACAAAAAAATATAGCTTATAGTAAAATTATACAGAACAAAAAAAAAAAAAAAGTCCAGATGGGTTTCAGTATGGTCTTGTATATTAATAGTTTATTTTCAATTGAGAGTTTCGATTTTCTGTTAAGTATTCTGTATAACTGGCCAAATCTTCTGTTAAGTTCTGGACTTTTAAGTTTGGTATGTGTTTTCCATGTTAGTCTTTTTCCATGTTGGTCTTTTACTAATATTACTAATAAAGAATGTCGAAATTGGAGTCAGTCATTTTGTCAACCGATAGGCCCATATATTGCTAGAAAGATTTGAACGTATATATGAATTTTTAACCTATGTATTATATATATATATATATATATATATATATATATATATATAAATAAATTATTATAGATTGTAGGACTATTAGTTATAAAACTGTTATTTTTCATTGCAAAGTTTACTAAAATGAAACTACGTGATTTTCATTGCCTGTTATATATAGGTCAAAACTTGTCATACTACTTGTTACTGGATAATGTTAGTATTTCAAAAAGGGAAAATTAATCTAATTATTCACTAATTTAATTTTCTAAAAGGTGCATTAGATGATTTTTCTGCATAAACGGCCGATAGATAACTAATTATTTAAATATCATATCGAGAGTTATTAAACTACAGTAAATGTATTGAAGGTTATAAATACATAAAAAAATCCATAAAATATTTTTATATTTCACTTCTGCATTCACAAAAGTGCAATGAAATAGTATTTTAAACAATGGTATTGGCTTGAATCGATGGATTTTGAATACATTTTATTTCCAAGTTTAGAAAAAAATTTAAAAGTTTACATTTAGGAAGAAAATTTCATTTAATTTCCTTAGAAACATGTGATTTACGTTACCTAAAATGTTATTTTTCTAAAGTTATTATTTATATTTTTTCGTTACTCCCCATTAACTTCTACAACTTTATTTATTTGATATTATTTTTCTAAAATTCTTCGTTTTCCAGGAATATATTATACACATACCTTCTAATTATTATTTCCAAGGATTCATTTTCGATGTGGAAAATCAATTTTATTTTTTTTTCCTTTTTTTTTATTCATTTATCAATTTTTTTCAAAACTTATATTATTTATAAACCATATTAAAGATACTTTGGGATACGTATATGAACATTAGGCATTTAAGCCCTGTAAAGTGACATGAATGTGGATAAGAACTAAATTATATTAAATACCACTTAATTATACAATGATACACCGAGTTAATCAAAATCGTTAGAGCCGTTTTTGAAAAAAATTTAAATATGTGTTGCATCGTAGATATAAAGTTGCACTTTCGGTTAGCCGATTTTAAGGAAAATATTACTGTCACATCTAAGGCACATCTGACCTATCTTAAATACGTAATATTGGATTCGTACGACTTTTCGTATTCGAGCTATATCATATTGACTGTTCACATAAGCACACACACATCATTTTGCGGTACTTGGTTATTTCGACTCAGGGAACCTCAAAACGTGTATTTCCGTTGAAAACTCAGATTCGACAATTTTCACGATCGCAATACTTTCCCATACTATATATTACACATATAGGTATGTGAAAGTAAAAATACCTTCCTTAGTACGTATGTGATAGGAAAATATCTGAGTTATTTTAATAAATATAATTAAATAAATTCACCTGTTCGAATATATACCTTTACACCTCCGACGGAAAACGAAGAAGTTAAGGAATTCCTCCAAGCGAGTAAGGAGTTGGAAATAAATCTATGGATTAGCATTTAGATCGAAAGAAACCTTGTTGAGCGGTTCGAGGGAAGCCACCCCGTTGTGAACTCGGGCCAGATGTAAAGTTTCTAGCAACTGCCAGTCAGGGATATCAACTCATTACATTTTTAGTTTTCTTAACTAAAATCAAGTTAAGCTACGCGGCTAACATCATGCTTCCATCATAGAAAGTTCTTAAATAGTGCTACATTACGTCTAGGGTTTTCCAGAAATTTTTCTTGACGCGACGCATCACAGTGGCCTAAGAGTGGCAAAAACCCTTATTTCCGAGTTGTTATGATAATTCAAATTTCTCTGTAGTTAACCCATATATTACCAAACCTTAATAATTTACCACATTAATCATGCAACTTGTTATAAATCATTAAATATATTTTAGGTGTTTTTCCTGAATTATGAAAATAATTCTTTGTTGTGTAATTTGTGAAAATGAGTCAAATGAGCTCCTATATAATTTATTTCCTAATAAACTAAAAAAACAATCCTATCTTTATTGGATTAGTTATCATTCAACGGATCAGAAGTCTTAGTGTAATCAAAATGTTCTTTGAACTCTCTACTAATGATGAATACGGAAATAACTTGCCTTAATTGAAAGATTTCAAGGATTTTTTAATTTATAACAAAATTTAATATAGAATTTCTAGCATTCTGAAATAATATAGAATAAAACTATTTTGGTAAGACCAACCGTTATTATTATTATTTTTTCAATAATAAATAAAATATATTTTTCGTATAATATGTTGTAAACATGATAATTTTTATTTTAGTTGTTTGGCAATAATAACTTCCAATTGGTAACAATTGAGTATATTTTTATTATCAACGTTACATGTTAACAAGTTAGTTGACGTTTCGGGATAATTATTCCCATCATCGGAACTGCAATCCCAATACTCTTGTGGATGCAAGGCTAAAAATTTTTTGAGTATTGTATTTATTATAGTATTGTGCTTGTTACATTACATATTTGAATTTTGTTGTTACAATAAATTTGTAATTACCTTAAATTTAATAATAGTAATGTGCTACATCGTCAAATTTCTAATTCATTTTCTAAAATGTATCATCTAGAGCAACATCCTCCTTTTGACAAAAGATGATAATTTTTAGCAAAAGGTTATTGACCGAATTAATTATAGATATCTATTATCTATGTTACTATCAAGAAAAAATAGTGATAAGAGAATAAAGGCAAATCAACATACAACTTAATGAAGATATAAATCAAATACATGCTAGTGAGCTGAAAACTATACCTCAGTATCAATTATGAGTCACAAAATTGTTTGAATTTCTCTTCAAACTTTTCCTTCACATTTTCTTTCAGCTCTTTTGATTTTATACTTTTTCTCCAGATTTCTGTGACGAAAAGGAATAAATTATATTAGGCATACATTTCTTTACTGAATAAATACGTAACCCTCAAATTACCGCAGTTGATTTTTGTATTCATCATTAGTAGAGAGTTGAAGCAACATTTTGATTACAGTAAGACTTTGATCGTCGTTGGTTCAAGGTACTTCTTAATAGGAAAACAAAATTTCAGAATTCGTTGGGAAAACTTATCCAATGAAACTACGATTTTTTTGAATTTATCAAGAAATAGCTTATTTAATTAAGGAACTTATTTGACTCATTTTAACAATTTACACAATAAACAATTATTTTGAGAGTTCAGCAAACGGCTTAAATATGTCTAATGACATGTAATAAGTAGTATTATTAATGTGGCACACTCACGCTTTTTATTTATATTTTATTGAATATCTTGGTATTTTTATCCGTGCCTAAGATTTAGGAAAATAAAAGTTAACTATGTCAGAAAATATAGAAATTTGAATTATCATAACAGCTTGAAAATAATATTTTTTGCCGTTCTCAGACCCCTTTGCGTCGTGTTAGAGATGCAAAAACGGAAAAAATTATTGTTAAAAACCAAATTATAATAGGTTTATTTGAGCATATCGATTAATATATCTCAAAAACTGGAATTCGGACTTGCATAATGTAATCAAAGGAAGTTTTCTGTATATCATCTTCTTTGAATTAATTTCAAAAGAGGTATAATTAAAAATTGGGAGCGGGTTAGCTCAGTGGTAGGGCACTAAGTTTCCAATGCTCAAGGTCTCATGTTCGAATCCCGGCTCATGATAGAAAAATATTTATTCTGTTTTATTGGCCGTGGGGAACCCCTGGTAGGGAGATCCTTATGGGGCACACCCAGCCTTTACAAAGTGGATTACGGGAGAAAACCTGGTGGTCGAACGTGATTCTGGCCCGATACCCTCCCTGCACAACCGTAACAGCACTACTTGAAACAGCACTACCCTTAGATAGTACTGAACCCAAGACCTTTCATGGGATGTAGTGGTACAGGTTTTTTTATTTATTTTTTCTAGTTTGATGTGACGTCGTGTAAGGGAGTCAAAAAGGGAATAAGATGGTGTCAAAATCCAAATTATAACAAGTTTATTTGAACGTTTATAGCATCAGGGTTTATAGCATTTTTATACACTTATTTTGTTTGTTTTGGTCAATAAATGAAGTTGGAATTTACAAAAACGTACTTCAAAGTTCAGCTGCATCAAATATATACTGCATGACTTTTTGCAATAAACCGACGATATTGCTCTTATTTCTGAAAATTTATTTTCAACTTAGAAAAATGTAGATATTTCATTTCTCTTGTGGGTAATTATTAAATTTGTTCATGGTTTATGTTTAGCCATTTTATTGATACTAACAACCGAAGGCAGTTAATTATTTCAAATGTATAAAAATAAACGTCTTTCAGAGAAATAAATTCTCAAAATTCGGCATTCAAAATAAGCCTTTTCATTCGCATAGAATGAGATTCAAACCAAACTGATATTCAGGACCATTTAATTGCATAAAACTTACTAAATCAAAATCATTAATTAAAATGAATCGACACTAAGTGGCGTTTCTGGTAACTCGAAATATTAGCGAAAAATCAATAAGTTTATAAAATCAATCAACTTAAGGATTTCGTATAGTGTGTACTCGGATAAATGGTGTAATATGTACAGAGTTAAGTATATAGTACCAATCGATAGTTTTTGTGCCAAGAAATTAGTTTTGAAGATCAAGAGAGGATATACTTATACTTGGCCTAGAAGCCATTGATTCTAAAACGGTTGTCTATTTGAGGTTACAATAAGTGACGGGTATTATTTTTCAAGCAGGTGTATCAGAAATTATCGTTTGAAGTAAAGTGGAAAAACAGTTTAATATTTTTAATAATGATCAGCTTACTTTTATCAACGGCATCATCCTCCTTAAATATCGAACGAAAAAAGCCAGAACGGCCCTGAACGTTAAACGCTTAGAGGAAGATTCAGTTCTTAAGTGCACCTTATCTGAGTGTGGGCTGCCAGCATCCGGTGCCAGGAACATCGGGTTAATTAAGGACGATAAATCTGACGGAGATAGCGCCAGTTCTAGGGAGCTCTAATGTATGAAAATCGATAATACCGCTGCTTAGGGTTTCTGAGGTGTACGTGGTTCGAATACCCTGGTCGTTCCATCCAGGATATCGAATGAGTCTAAGGGTTCTTAAGTGAAAAACCTTAGTTTGCCAACCTCTTCAGTACACCAACCTTCCCCCTCACAAGTACACACGTCCTTCCTTGAATGTCTTATACTTTGCTTGAACATGAATCATACACCTGTAGGGTAAATCAAGAAAATTAGCTATTACAAATGAAATGGAAACAAACAGTTGGGTTTTTCTTGTATCTTTTGATCATTTGATCTCACGAGATCTAAATTCGTTTTTCACTTGTTTTCTTTCTAGGTTAAAAAGAAATCGTGGTATTATTTTTTTCAAAGGAGTGGAAAGGTAATAATAAAATAAATCTATTTTAAAAACAAAAATAAATGTTTTTTTTATTAAAAAAAATTACTACTGTATAACACAACCAGTATACACCTAGTAAATTTGATACATAGTAATACAGGTATAATGAGATGAGAACACTTGTAGAGAAACCTCCCAATGTAGAGGTTATATATATGTAGGGTGTAAAATATATATGTAGGGTGTTCCCATTGGCAACATTCTACATATCTATTTTTTTTAGAAATATAATAATCTGTCACGTAGACAATAATTATAGAGATATATGAACACATTTAGATCATATATAAAGAAAATATAAAATTGACAAAACTAAAATAGTAACTAAATAATAATAAAAAACTGTGTACAATAAAAAATAAAATAACCTAAAAATAAGTAAATTAAAAACATAAAAACACAGTCATACCTATATATAGTCTACATATTTAAATGTATATGTAAAAGAATATAACGAGTATTATTACATTACTACCTGTAATGTAAGATTGCGAAACTCTTTAAAATTAAACGAAGCATTGCCAATCAGCATTGCACACTGTATTATTACTCAATAAAATCATTAAAAAAACAAACAAAAAGACGAAATGTGTGAACTTAAGTAGTTATTTTGATTAGTTTAGTATTTTTTTGTTTAGTTTATTTTCTTTTAGATTATATACATTTACTTCTAGTATTAATGTTTTGTTGTTTATTTATTGTACATAGTGTGAATGAGCTACTATTCCATCACTATAACTATTTTCCTTAGATGTCACAGATTCTAATATATCCCAATAAAAAATTCAAAATAACTAAAAGAGTTATATTGAATATTTAATAGTTGACCGTTGCAATATAAAGGAAGGAGATGGTCCGGGGTTGCGATCATAAATAGGCTAAATAGTGGTAAAACTATTTTATTGAAAGCCAACGTTTCGACCCGACTTTGCAGGTCTTCATCAGGGAGGTGTGTTCATCTAGGAGTGTCACTTAGAACTGAAGTTTGAATATATACCGGAATCGATAGATCCAGAAAAGCGAAATGGTCAAATAAAATAAGTATGACCCAGTCATATTTTTTTTATTAATTTCTTTTTTTGTAATTTGCTTTATCGATGCAAATTAATGAGCTATGCATGCCCCATGACCGAAAAAAATAACTTTACAAAAACAATAAATAATTTAAATTAATATGTTACTTGAAATCCAATTAAATGTAAACTACCTATAACTGGGCTGACAATATTTTGTTGAGATCACTGAATTTTTATTTATTTTTTCTAATTATCAATAAAACAATCCTTTGAAATACAAATTATTTATTTTATTCAACCAGTCATAGAAGTCTAGCAGTTGTTTTCATTTATATTGCATGTTTGACTAATATGAACAATATAAATCTTTGGTATGACATAATTTAAAAGAGACAATATTCCTATTCGGCATTGCGAAACAAGAAATGCCGGATGTAGAGATGTATTAACTCATATTAACATCTATATTTTATAGACCAAATCTACAATGTAGTATGATATCTTAAGATTTTTGTATAAATGGATCGATGGATTCACTGAACTGGACAAAGTAACGGACATTTCCTCGAAGAGGAGGTCTGCAAACCCCAACCTATTTCGGAAACGAGGTCAAGAAAAATGGATTGACCGACAAAAGACTGCTTCTGACAGGCTGAATTCCTTTATTTTTCTATTAACGTGATTCCGATTTCGAAATTTGTACAAAGAAATCGGTGGCAACGAAAATTTAATGATACTACTAATTAAAGATTTTGATAAAGCTCGAGTAATTACTCATTCAATAGTTCAATAATATAATATATTATTATGGTACAGTATCACTCAATATCTAATCGAGAAAAAAAATTCAGTAACTTATATGCTTCCAACTCCTGATTGTAATTTGAGTATGAGTGATAATTCCTCGTTTATTGACCAATAGGTTTAAATACTTAATATATTATTTAAGATATATCAATAAATTATACAACAAGCGGATGGATCTACAGATAGAAGGGGAGCTTTCGAACTATAGCCCCACAAAATTATAAAATATAACCATACTATAGAAAAAAAAATATAGAAAAAAAAATATAGAAAAAAATCTAGAAATGTAGTATTGTTCGTGTAATTACATTTAATAGGACTTAAACACTCTTTCATATACGTAGTTAGATCAATTCTTCTTTTTCCAAAATAATAATCGTTACATAGATTTTAAAAAAAATCTTTCACTCTAAAGCCTCTCCCCCCCAAAATTAAATTAATTTTAATAACTGTATGATAAAAAATCAAGAAATAGTAGGAATGTTGTTTTCGTATGTTTTTTTTTTTTAATTTTAATGTACATTTATTTAGGCGCCTCACAAATTTTGAGACTTCCAGAGAATCTAAAGTTGTGGATTTAAAAAAAAAAACCATTGCTTCTATGTCAAGCCTAGTCTCTAGCCAATTTATATATTCATATTCTAAGCATGGTCATAATGACTAATTGCGACTCTACCAAATTAATTTCCATTGAAGAAAAGTAGCGACATTCTGACCCATTTTGAGGTTTTGATGAAAAGTGGTATTCAGTTGCGTTTAAGGTTGTAATCAATATTTACTTATAATAATTTTCCTACGGTAGTGTTGTCATTTCGATTTTTTTCTCTCTTGAACTGTTAATGTTTGTGGGGAAGTATCGAGCGCAATCAATGAATTCGCAGAGTGCTACGATTTCAATTAACAGGAAGGGGAATCCCGGCAAGCTTGTGACAATATTCATTTAATTGTCCTCAATTTCGTTTTTATACCAATTATATAGAAGGAATTTTGTTTTTGTTTATTGTAAAGTGTACACTTGACTACGTATAAATACTTTTTTTTTTCTTAAATACAACGGTCATCTCATTGGAGCAAATCAGAACCGACCACACCATACGACAGGGCTTGGGAATCGGTAGGTTAAAAAAATATTCTAAAATCACTTTTTTTTGTAATATGTAAAATTATATAACAACTTAATAGCTTATAACACATAAGGTAAAAACATTTGTGTAAGAATCAACTTTCGGTGTCCCTCGTTCGTTTCGTGGATATCTAAAAGTAAAAAAACTAATTGACATGTGTCACAATCTTATCCAGAAATACGTCACAACCGTACCTACACAGTCTATTTAACATGCACATTAGTAGAAGTTCATACTTTACTATTTATTTGTCTACAATTTATTTAATAAGTGATAAACTTGTCCCACTG
This sequence comes from Nezara viridula, assembly GCA_928085145.1. Lineage (NCBI taxonomy): Eukaryota > Metazoa > Arthropoda > Insecta > Hemiptera > Pentatomidae > Nezara > Nezara viridula. The sequence goes on from OV725077.1 coordinate 117,664,252, forward strand.
GTAAATACACTTCCAGTTTAATAGTTAATCATTAAGACTTTATATCAGAGACCGAAAATATGAGTTAACTTACACTTTTTTTTTAGCTCACATGAAGTTTTTGTTGAACTTGTAATGTATCATTATGATAAGTTTTTGATGAAGTTACTTTAAAACGTTTATCCAAATATATCTTTTAACAAAAGTTCACTACAAACATTTATTCTGAAATTTATACATAAATAATTTTATGCAAAAAAAAAAGCAATTTCAGTAATATATTTCATACAATCATAAAAAAAAAAAAAAAAAGTTATTTTTCACTGAACCGTTATGAGTCTGTATCGGTCACATTCTGTTATGAAGTGGAGGGCAGTTTCAGGTACACCTTCTGCAATGATTGCAGAGTTCATCATCCACTATCCCACAGATCTTTAAATGTCTTCTAAGTCTGCAGTGGCCTGTCAGTACTCCGATGATGAGTAGGATTTCTTTCCTAGTTAGGTCCAGCAGCAACTTTGTTTTGGAGGGAGAGGGGCTTTTGATAAATTGTTTCGCTTGTCTAAGCCCAGTGCATTCCCTCCATTCTTTATCTGTTTTTTTTTCCAGGTCCAATCAAGGACTTCTTTCCGCTGATGCTTTTTGGATATTCCTATTGCAGGCTCCGGACCTACAATAGGAAATTCCGCTCCTTTCCTTCCATCGGCTTTTTCATTGCCCTTAAGTTCTTGTGACCAGGGACCCATACTAGTTCCACCCTCTTTGAGCAGGCCAGTGTTTCCAAAACCTGTTTAACCTCCTGTACCAGTGTGGAGGTCACTTTAGAATACTCTATTCTATCTGTATTATTGTTTTTTTTTGGCTTTAAGGTGTAAAAAACCAGGGTCATCAACGCCTGTTGGTCATTTATCTATCTATATCATTTTAGTTTATTATTGAGTCATGCAGCTAATCTCCTCTTTTATTTTTTCAATAGAACTTTAGTCGAAGGTTATCATTAGTAGCAATATTTGAATTCTGAAAATCTAAAAAGTGTCCCATGGAAACCATAGCAGCTAAGAGGCTTCAGGCAAAAGTTACCGTTTTTGTCGTAAATTGCCCGTAATTTTGCCGTAAATTTTAATTGCCCTAACACGAAGGGTTCTGTAGAGTTTATCTGGAACTATACCGGATCTGTCCTCATCAAAATCTTCAAAACACCATAAATCTTACATAAAGTCGTTTGAAACCATATAGGTTAGGTTACGAGTTGTCCTAGGCGATCAACAACTTGGTTACTATGGCCTTGAGCTATGATGTTATTATTTTTAACTTATCTTTCTAAAAGGAAAAAATAAAATAAAAAGTTTCTTTTTATGTATTTCTTTAATTGTTATATTCTATGGTACAATTGTGTTTGCTTTAAAAGTTTTATAATATTTTATAATTGAATTGACTGAGTCTTTTAATGCCATTTTCCTACAACAGGGTATTTTGTTTTTTACAACGGCTTGATGTAGTAATGTACAATCTTCTATTGCATGTTTTATGGTTAGCGGGGACTGGCAGGTATTGCAATATGGTTGGTCCTCTTTTCTTATTAAATGGACATGAGTCAGGCTAGTATGACCAATTCTCATCCTTGTCACAACCACTTCTTCTCTTCTGTTTCCTCTTCCAGCACTTTACACATTGTTTTGTACTTTTTTTAATGTTTCTAAGTTTATTGGTCAGTGGTATTTCATTCCACATGGACTCCCAATTCGTCCGTACTCTGTCTTTTAGCAATATTTTTACATCACTCGGCTCGTATATTTGGAGAGGTGGGATATTCATATGAGCAGCTTCTTTAGCAGCTTTATCCGCTGCCTCATTTCCTGGTATCCCGGAGTGTCCTGGAGTCCAGAAAAAAATTATACTTTTATTAAGGTTGTTTATAATTTCGATGTATTGGTGGATTCTGCTTATTGTAGGTCCGGTTTTATTGAAGTTTGCTATACTCTGAAGAGTGGAGATTGAATCGGAACATATTACTAATTTCCAGCTTTCAATATTTATAGATAAATGTAATGTTCCAGAAATAGCCTGCAATTCTTCAGTATATATTGTTGAGGTTGAGGTAATTTATACTTATTGGGTATCCCATTTATAATTACTGCAAAACCGACATTATCATTCTGTTTGGATCCATCAGTGTATATTATTTGATGATCTGAATATTTTGAATTTCTTTTAGGAATTTAAGTTTTTTGAAATCTGAGTTTTTTTGCTTAAAAGTGATGTCTATTTTAACTGGTTGGTATTTCCAGGCGATCAAAAAATAGGGTCAGATAAGTCATTAGGCATGTTGTTTATTTCTCCAATGACTTCTCTTTGCCTTATACCTAATGGAGCACTTCTTGTAGGATTCAGTTCATGATTTCTGACGTTTTTTTGGGTGGAATAGATGGGAGAACGCAGGGTTTGTTGGCTGGAGTTTTAATTTTGCAGTATAATTGTTGATTGGTTCCTTCCTTCGAAAAAAAGAGAGTAGCTATGGAAGCCTTTGCACAAAGACTTTCAAACCATATAGGTTTTGAAACCTCTCAATTTTTTCAATGACTTTTTTAATAGGTGTTGTAGGAATTTAAGGATCGAAATTAGGATTCATCATTGTTCTTCTTGAAATGCCCTTTCATTCGATAGCTTATTAACCCAATGCTAAGTCTCTTGAGAACCGGAAAAGAGCTTTACAGTCGTGGCCATAGACATTGCACCACACAGTAAAAGTTTTATTAAATTTTATTTTATTTACCAGATTTATCCTCGGATATTTCTTTGCGAGTTTTGGAAAGATATTCTAAAAACAATCGCACCATCTGCAGTCGAATAGTTAGTTTTTTTTTTTTTTTTTCACCTCCTAGTTCCTATCTTTAGCTACATGGTTCCTATCTTAGTTGTGTTTCTTTTTTTTTTTTTTTTCAAAACTATGACCACCATTAATTGTTAATAAACTATCCTTGATTCTATTTCCCGTGGAAAATTCGTCCATTTCATTTCACAATTTTAATATATTTTGAAGTGAACAGTTTTTGAAACGGTTCATAACTCCAGCTTTTATGCTGGCATTAGTTAAAAGTGAATTGAAAAATATTGTTAAAGTTTTTTTGTTACCTAAATAAGTAAAGAAAAACAAAATTATTCAATGGAATCGACATAAGAAATAAGATATTTGGTTTCTATGTCCGGGACTGTACAAGACCGTATTACATATATTGTAGACAATAATAACATATATAAATTGTACAATTATTCAGATAGTAACTTTCAATTTCAATCTCAAAACAGGATCTATTTTGCTACATTGAATTCTCTCTCCTCCCCTCACATACCCATATAGGGTTCGCTGCAGCACGTTTTCCACTTGCTCGGCGGACTTTTGCGAACAGTTGGCCACACACTGCGATCTATCACCGTTCTTTGTTCCAGAGTAGACAGATATTTGGAGAAATGAATGGAAATCGATATTACAGCGGGAGGACGCCCCCACCACTACGTGCCCGGCATCACTAACACATTACTCTCATTCCGCACAGAGGGGAAAATAGGTCTGAAAAAAAATAGCATGCAGGAGAGGAGTAAGGGATGATAGCGGGAATTTAATGATAAATGCCCGCCATTCAGGTGAAAATTAACAGACCTACTGTGGAATACTGATTAAGAAAAATTGCTCAACACTAAATTATAAAAGAATTGTGAGAAGTTAATTTTATTCCCAAGATCCAGCAAACAAATTTCCATCAGTTTTTTACAGATGAAAACTATAACATTTCGGATTTGTTTATGGAATAATACAACTGTAAAAAGTGACATAGCTCACAGTTTTTACTTTCATTATTTTACTGAATTACTTAAGGTCACGAAATATTTTTTTTTTTTTTTTTAAGATCTCGTCAACCGAATGCACTGGATAATCCCAGAAAAAAACATAGCAATATTGACAATGTACATATACATATATGATAATATCGTATTGAAAAGTTATGTTGATTTGTTTAAATATTTTATTAAATCTGTATGTTTGCACTCCGAGTCATTTTATTTAAATATTTTTTTCTCTTTTATATTATATCATTTAACATTTAACATTATATTCCGATTTAACATAATGTGTCTTAGGTTTGGATAATAAGTAGAAAACCTTAAAATCAATATTAAAAAAATACGTTAATAAAAAAAAATCAGTTTTCATAATAATAATTGTATACTAATCTCGAAAAATTCTTGACAATAAATATTGGAAGGAGAGGTCGACAGTCACTGAGCTCCTACAAATTTGTAATGAGCTAAGCAGCTTGGGTACTGAAAGTCCCGGTGACTGATAGATTGAAGACTGACTACAAAATTATTTAATTATAGAAAAATAATTTATCATAATGGTTTTATGCAAATGTTACCTGTGAATAGCTCTTTTATTTTATTTATTTATTTTGTTAATGGCGATAAGATTTTAAATAAAATCATATTTTGATAATGGCTCTTATCCAAAGTTAACCTATTGTATATAAAGATAAGTATCAATATAAAGACATCCTACAGTATCTATAGGATACAGTAGGTGCTTTAGGATTAAATCTCTCTACACATAACCTAACAGAAGTGGTGGGAGGAGAAATATTAGAACTATCCGGTGCAGCGACCTACAAACTTTTTGGCACGCGGGCCATGGATTTGTGATAAAGAAAATCATGTTCTATAAATCATACTTCATTAAAGAGGAAACAACTCATCTAACAAATTTTGTAGTAACCTCACGTTGGAGTGATCTAGTAATTTCTTATTTTTGAAACAGATTTAAAATTTTACCATGTAATAAAAAAAAATTTCGTGGACTGGATTGAACGGGCTTTCGGACCAGACTCGACTCTGGGAAAGTAGTTTGGAAATCCCTGACCTAGGATGTTGATTGACAGTTAAAGTAGAATAATAGTCGGGGACGGGGTTGCCCGTCCAATCATCCACATAATAAACCGAGGTTTACAAGATATAAAATAATTACGAGTTGTCATGACTTTTATCTCTGGTATTAATCCTAAATATTCATTCAACCTGGCAATAGTATTTACTACATTAGATATGGGTAATTAGTTGACTGATCAATTATTAGGATGAAGCAAAATAGTTGAGTTTTACAGTCAACAATGTTTATTAGGTTTCCCACGTTTCAACAGGGCTTGGTACTGGTATATAGGTATAGTACTGGTATAAATTACTGGTATATAGTAAAGTTCTTTTCTCGACTCTAAAATGATCGCCCTGATAATGAAAAACATGTTTGGGTCGTAAACTCGGATAATATAATAACATTCATGACTAATAATTGATCAGCCAACTAATTACCCATCTCTAATGTAGTACATATTATTGTCAGGGTGAATGAAATATTACTGTGAAAAACAGTATATTTATTGAAAATTACTACATAAAAAATAAAAAGTCAACATAAATGAGAGTAGAGAGTTACATTCAGCCATCAAATCTTGTTTATTGACACTATATTGAACGATAAAAAAATTAAACTTTATGACAGATAGTAACTTTGAACTACTACAATAATATGGCATTCGCTGATGAGAGGCATTCAAAGAGCAACATAAAATGTATTTTTATTTATTGATCTGACTGTCCATAATATCATTTATGGTTAATAACATAGATTACTGCGCTATTTACATAATTAAAACAGAAAAACATGTAAATTAAAAATTTAATTCAATTTTAAATGATATAATGTAGAGTGAAAATTTCTAATTTAACAAATTCAATATAATACCTGTTCAGTAGAAAATAAATAATAAATAAATATAAATTTAGCTGATTGAATATTAGAGCATTTATTATTAATTATTGCCTTAATGACTATTGCACAATCTAACCTTATTAAACTATTAAAATTATAACGCACTAATTTAATATAATTATTAAATTAATAACCCATTAGTTATTAATACATTTATACTTTGATTGTATTAACCTGGTGTTGAATATTTCGAACAGAGTCTATATTATTTATTGAAGAATATGTTTTTTTTTTTTTTTTTTGCGCTCACATTATTATTTTTATCTATATCCAGTATCTGCAAAGAATGTTATAAGTTTTATTATTGATTAAGATTAGTATTTAATCTGTCATTATTAGTGAAATTCCTACCTGCAAAATGGATTTTGCAACAATTAAATCTGTACACTTCTTATAATTCGTCGGTGTGGGATGTACGAATTCGTGGTGCAGTTTAGTGTTTGGGCTAATGGGTTCATGTTACAATTCAGACTCTGGTGGAAGTTCTCATAGTATTAAATTGCAGTAACTGAAACCGTTTGGATGTTTAAGTTGTTGTGTTACAAGTCATTTTTCAAATAGAAAGGTGCGTTTGCAATGCTTAAAATGAAATTATAAATTGGAAAGTTTGTTAACAATACCAACATATTAATGTTTCTGAAATTAGTAAACTTATATCTAGCTTATCTGTGTCTCGATTGCTGTATTGATGGTGCACCCTTGACTAATTTTTTTTTTGAAGACCAAAAATCTGAAATAAATTTTGCATTTGGCCATTAAAAGAAAGTGTAAAAATGCTTGCTTTTAAAATTGAGCCTTTAATTTATTTTCTTTGACTTAGACAATTTAAGAATTAGACAATGAAGAGAAATATGAATTATGAAAGGTTTATCAGTCCTAAAATTATTCTGTGTGCTGTTTACATTTATAATAAATTAGATACCCATCTTTAGGTACAAGAGTTATACCAACAACTATAACACATACCTGACATATTGAATGTTTGATGATTGTTTAATGTCAAATTTTTTATCTGTTTATTATTTTTTTATTTGTATAAAAATATCTATTACCAAGCTCTATAAGAGTATAAATGTTTGTTTTTTTCAGTCCTTTGGATGCATCTTATATTTATTTATTTTTTAATGAGATATACAACAAACTTTGATTTTCAATCGACTAAATTAATTAATCTTTATAATTATATGAATTCAAATTGACAAGCAGTTCTATCATCTCTGAATTTAAATACAACTTAAGTTAAGCTTATCTAAATTTCCTTGATTATGATTAAATCATTTTTCAAATCCTTCAACAACTTCATCCGAAACCAATATTCTTTTCGTATATTTACGATTAACTAACGAGTACGGCCCAATTTTCTTTCCAGTTATAACAGGACGTTATAAACATAATTTTGTTCCCAAAACCAGGCAAACCTCCCATTAAGGCTGCTTCCTATGGAACGGTTAGCCTACTTCCAAACATTTCAATTTCTTTATTTTAATATTATAGTTTTCACTTAATAACTTTATTACGCATCCGGACTCCTCTCCCGCACTACGACAGTAGAATTTCTTACATGACCTATTCTCCCTTTTCTTGCACTCTTCATTCCCCCTAAAGAAGTTAATCCTCTCAATTGCAGGAGCTTTCCTCATACCCATTTAAATGTCGCCAAAAGCTCTTAACGGTCCAACAAAGTCAAAAAGAAAAAAAATCCTTAGATTTTGACAACAAACAATATTGTTCGAGTGCCATTCTGGACTTTATTCCGACTATGGCTCGCCGGATAGCTTTTCAAACTCAAGGTTCTATTATCTTCCTTATACCATATTTCTTATCCTTCGCTCCTATCTGTCAAACCGCTCCTTCTGAATGGCTCCGAATTACTCTAAATATTAGCCATGAAGGTTCTTGGGTTCTGTGGTGTATAAGGAAGTACTGATTCAGGACCAACGGTTGAACAGAGAGGTGATTGAACCGAGATCACCCTCAACCACCATATTTTCACTGTTAAATAATTATTTTATTAAGAGTACCAAATTTTTAGATTTTGGGTATGGCCCAGGAGGGTATCCTGATTCTTGGATCAATCCACTGCTGATGAAAAAGAATAAATAAATAATTACCCGTTATTCGAGGCGGATTCGTGCCTGGGACAGTTCAATTTATATATTATATTATATTATATATTTCATATATATATACATTTCATATTATAAAGTAACCATAACTAAAATAATAAAACTATTTTTTTTTTAGTCTCTTGCATCTTAATCGTGAGAAAATGATTATAGGTTTTTCTTTTAAATATAAATATTTATGATCATCTGTATTTAAACGTTGTTCTTTCCTCTTTACTTTTGTGCTCTATATCAATAATGTAGGCTCCATTGGCTCAAAGGCAATTGTTTGTTTTTCATTTACTGTGTTTCTTTTATTTAAAATTATATATATATTTCTTCGGATTGTTCCATAAAGATTTACTCGCATTTACTCGCCCTTTTCCATCCCTCTTTTTTCACATTTCCTCATGGTATTTGTTCAAAATATTCCTGATGGAGGAATGAGCATACAGCAGCTGAGTTTGGGGTATAATTTTAATCGGTTCTTTCCTGCATTCCAAATGGGTGGATAAATTCCCATGAATGCATTTTCATTATTCTGTCTATATATAATTATATCCTCTTATTATTGAAGTACAATTTGACAGGTAAACATAGTCATGATAAAATAAGCCTATTGTTTCAATTTAGCATGTTTGTATACTAATCAAGGTTTATTTTTATGGGTTTATTTTAAATCAGTTTAGTTTTAATAATGTTTTTCCTTAAAGTTTTTGTTTAACAATAGGATAAAACATAAGGAAATATGAAGAGAAAAAACGAAAGAAGGTAATTGCATCTAAAAAGAATTTATAAGAATATATAGTAAAAGATGTTACAAAATGTATTCAAGAAGAAATATTGGTGATTTGAGAAAGAAAATGTTTACAAAATATATAACAATATAATACAGATCTTGATAAAATAAGATAAATCGTTATCTTTAAAAGAATTGATGTAGATATATAAATATGCTAGAATGGATTAAAATTTTTCAATGATTCCTCCAAGCACTTACAACAATCTTCATCCCTCAACACAATTGAAGAAACACTTTAACAATTCTTGATGTTCCCGAAACTCCTCAATGGTTCTGCCAATTGTAACCACCTTTTATTGTTTATTGATTGAATTTATATATCTACCGTACTAATTTCTAGAACCAAATTAATAATAACAATAAAAAAACGAATGGGGCCGGTTGTGATATCGTTTAATTGCCTATAATTTCGTTAGTATAGGAATTAGGTGTGCGAAAATTGTTTTTATAGTAAATTGTACATTTATCTACATATAAAAAATAAAACATTGTCCGTAAATAAAATGGTGAGCTCATGGGAGCAATATTTCACCCCAGGGGCGGTTGTGACAGTTTTTGGGATCGGTAATGGCAGATTCAGAAACACACTAAAGTGGCCTAAAAGAACTTTCTGGAAAAAATCTATTCACTTATAAATAATAAAGGTTGGGCAACACATTAGTATTGCACAAAATCGGTCTTGGACTTACACTATACAAGACTAAGAACAATACCGCCTAACTGTTGTAAGACCAAGACTGGTAAAAAAAATCGATTTTTTGAATTAAAATTAAGGCAAAACAGTTAGTAATACTTGAAAAATTTAGTTACCATATGTAACGAATCGGTATAACCAATATACTTTTGCATTTAACTCTTCTAATTTTTCAGTCGGGCTTAGTTTTCTCCTATCTAAAAATTACAGTAATATCTCTGTATTAATAAGCTAATAATGCAAGACAATTGCGAGACTCTTGCGCAATGCCAAGAACAAGAACAAGACTGTGTATGCAAGACCAAGACTCGTTTTTGTCTAGCATTTGGGCAAAACTAACACACATGCCCGTACCGCGTCATAACCGCACCACCGCCATGTGTAGTCCATTCTAGATGAAACTAAACATACACATAGGTTCCTTTCAAACAAAACACATGATCTAGCTATGCCTTTGTTCGGTTTCTTCACGAAGGTATTTCATAGGATCGTGATGCGGCTCGGACCTTGTGCGGGCATTCCAATCAATGCACAATAGCATCTACATACAGATATTATAACAGTCTTCATATTAAAATCAGTTGAAAAAGTTAAATAAAGATTTCTATTTACACATTGCGGTAACCTTATAAAACATTTATTAAAAATTACGGAAAAATAAACATTTATTAAAATATAACCAAACGCAAACAAATCTTTCTTCTCCCTCTCAAAAGTATTGAAATCCCAAAAAATCTCACGAAATCTCAAATTAAGTGCATACAATGCTACTATAAAGCCATTTATAATACACTGCCAGGCAAACAATTCCACCCACATGATTTTTTCATCTAAAAATATTTCTGCCACTTGTAAAAAAAGTTGTATTTGTATATAATACATGGTATTTGTAGATAATACTTAGTATTTATGGAATTTTATAATCTTTTTTACCTTTGATAATCAAAATGTGATTGGGTAAGAAAGATTATAGAAAAAAAAATTGAAAAATGAACCATTATTATTCTAAAAGAAATTAATTACATTATCGTTTAGTAGAGCGTGTTTCCTCCTCTTGCCTTCACTACTTCTTGAAGACTCCTTGGCATACTTTTCACAAGTCGGGAAATGTCCCTTTGCTAAAGGATAGCCCATTCCTCCCGAAGAACCCTTTCAAGGTACTGCGGTGTAACAGGAAGTGTTGCACGCGCTCTTATTCGTCTTCCGAGGTTATCCCATAAATGCTCAATGGGGTTCAAATCTGGAGAACGTGCTGGCCAGGCTAAAACCTCAATATTTTTCTGTTGAAGGAACGTCTGCACTATGCGGGCGACATGTGGTCGTGAATTATCGTGTATTAGAATAGAACGATAGCCGATTTTCCAAAATCTCATCTGCATAGCGAATGACCGTCAAAGACCCTCAACGAACCCTTTCACGCCCATCTGGAGATCGAAGAGCGAATCTGGACTCAACTGTAAAGAGTACAGCACTCCATTCGTCCATAGTCCAATGGCTGTGTTCTCGAGCAAAAGCCAGCCGTGTTACTCTGAGTGTTCTGGTCAACTCTGGTCCGCTTACTGGACGAAAAGCCATTAATCCATACTCATTTAATCTTCTCCGAGCGGTACGGTCAGAAATTTGCACACCTCGAACTTCTTCGAGCTGATGAATCGATTGAACAACGGTAAGGTGCCGGTTTCGTAAAATTTTCAAAGTAAAAGACCGGTCATCCCGTGGTTCTGTTACCCTAGGCCGTCCAGAACCGGGCCTGACGGCGTCTCGTAAAGTTTCATATGGAACTCCGATGGCATTAGCTGCATATCTAATGGAACGTCCATCATAAATAAGTGTCACACCACGAGCAACATCCTCAGCACTAAGAGGCATTTTTAAACTTAATATTGAAAAAAAATAAAAGCCGGAGACTAAGAAATGAGATGCAAGAAACGAAACTGAACTAATGATACTGAATAAACATTTTGATTCCATAAAAAGTATACTTTGGAATCTAGAATCATTTCATTGAATTAAGGATTGAGGGTTATTGTCCTCTATATTAACATTCCTAATTGAAAACAAACAAAACGATTAACTATTTATTCATTAGAAACAGTAGACCAATCCAAAGCAGAAATATTTTTAGACGAAAACATGAAAAACTCAAGGGGGTGGAATTTTTTGCCTGTCAGTGTATATGGCTGTGAGACCAGAATAAATAACCACCTCCCTCGAAAAAAGTTTTGAAAGGTTTGAGAGAAAAATCCTCCGCATGATAATCGAAGCTATCTGGGATCAGAGTAATAACACGGAAAAGAAAGACCCATAAAGAACTGCTAACTGAAACTTGTCAATCAATATCTCATGATTGAAGACATGGAGTTTAAGTTGGGCGGGAAGTATAGCTCGCAGTAGTCAATCTGGAAGCCTGTACGCTAGACAATATTAGGCAAAAGACCACGAGGAAAGCCAAAAAGCAGATGGAGTGATCGAATCAAAAAGGCTACAATAACGTTTCATGCAGATAACAAACAGGGTTTGCCATGCCAACAGAAAGAAAAATACAATAAATAAACAAAGATAATAAATAAAATCTCACTATAAAAAATGAATAACATTTAATTTCTACCAGGTGCTTCGAAAATTTTTCAAAGTTATGAGGAATGAATTTCTTTTTTTATCTATCTTGTCCCCAAAATACTGTCGTATAGTTAATATGGCAAAGCTCTTTTTTTTTCTTTTAGAAACCACTATCATGAAAAATATTACAGTGCTCGGTTTCTTTGAGTTTGATATTTAATAAACTAGTTTTTAACCTCTACAATAAAGGATATTAAGGCATCGGGATGAATAATTTTACTTATAACAATTCCCCAGAATAATATTAAATGGATTGCACTGAGAGCGAGATTAAAACGACCTGCGGTTAAATGTCATCCAGTTCCATCCCCTTCTGATTTATCTGTTCCCAAGCAATTTCGCCTTCTAATGATCTTGCGTGTCTCTATCCTTACAACTTTAAAACTTCATCACGGATCATTTCTTAAGATCAACCCTAAGTTTGAAAAAATAAAAGTTGTGAAGTTACTTCACCGAACTTTCGTATTTAACTATATATCAAAGAGAGTCACGGCAGGTTAAAATTTATAACGGTTCATTAACTCTTTTGATAAGTATGGAACCTATTGTAATTAAAAACTATAATTATTTACAAATATTATCAACAAATAATAATATTAAATACCAACATATCGACAAATCAGTCTTACAAAAGAGTTTTACACATTCTTAACACTAATAAGTAAATTTAGATATTTTATCAACTTTATGATGTATAAACGGGAAAATTTCGTTTTGAATTAAGAAAATAATGCGATAACAAGATAATAAAAATTATTATCACGTCATAACATTTTATTTTTAGGCATTAGTCACGTGAACTACAAATCTTTAAATAAAAAAAATTGTTTCTGTCACAGATATAATTTTCCTATATTTACTCACAACAAAATATATACTTTAACAAAAAAGTAGAAACGTTCAATTTTTATTTCAATGGATAGATTTCACCCAAGACATGTTTTTTCTCTTTTAAAAGATTAGTAACCGAAAATCCCATTCAAGAATTCATCTCATTCGTTTTTTCATCTGTCATCGACTGGTCTCTTTCTGCTAAACTCCGTCTAATTGGGTGTTGTAACTTATTTCGAATATATTATACTATCCAGTTGTAGTGTGTATTAAAAATTAATGAAATATCTTCTAAAGAGATTGACTTATTGCAAGGATAATGTTTTTAAATTTTAATAATGATATATTGTGATTACGAAAGAGAATTTTTTTTCCTAATTATCACTGTCATAATCGTTCATATTTAAAAATATTTATGTATAGTTAAAATAAATATAAATTTGTATTCAACTTCGATGGACTACAGAAAAATTAAATATTTCTTCATTAGGAAATTTGCAATGTTTCTTTATTTACCGTAGTTAGATTAATTTTAACAGAAATAAATTATATACTCATTGTAAAATTAAAATTATATTATTTTCTTTTTTAGGTACTGAAGTTTCAATATTTTTGTGGTATATCCTGGTGAATGAGGTATGTATCAAATTTTAAAATATAATTTATTTGATACAAACTATATCTTAAGAATAAATGAATATTGTTGAACGTAAAAGGAATAATAGCAGCAGATGATTGGGGGGAGAAATGGGTGGGGATGATGGGTGGGGAGAAATAAATAAATAAAATAACCTAGGAACAAGAAGTCTTCTTTTATTATGTGCTAACGTTCGGCCTTGGTTTTAGGTCTTAATCAGGGCTTTGTAAAAATAAGCTAATTATTGTTTTATTCATAAATAAAACCTACACCATATTTAGCTACTCCTACATAAAAAACTAACTCCGACATATACAACTTCTAATATATAGGACAATATTCATCTCTAAAAAGTAATTACTGTAATATAAAATAATTTTAGAACAATTTTTTTTTTTTTTTTTTTTTTAACTCGATTCTTCAACTCACACCTGTCAGAAGTTCCGAAATCAGCGAGTGTGATGTCAAGATGTAGAAGATTGGTCTTGGAATAGGCGTGAGGGAGAGGAGTACCCAGCGGCGTCCTTCCTGTATTGAGTGTAATAATTATAGTTAGTGGAGGAGATCCCCCATCCAGCTTCTTTTAAGCCTCCTTCGGGTGCGATAACATGCGATAGGGCATGTTAGTTGTGGCCATGCCTCGAATCAATGAGTTTGTATGTTCGTGTAAGTTATTATGAAATCTTTTGTAGTATGTTTATATGTGGTCGTTAACTAATGGCATCTGTAAGTCTTTATGTAGAGTAATGTTACTGATGTACCAGGGAGCCTTGGTGATAGTTCTGTGATAGTTTTAGATTGACAATTCTGTAATTTACGTAATTGAGTCTTTTTGGCTCTCCCATATATCAGTGAAGCGTAGGTTCAAATAGGCTTAAGTAGGTAAGTATACGTATTCAATTTCTCTCTAAGTTTCAATTTCGAATTTCTTGCAAGGAGTGAGCACAATAGTCGTAGTCCTAGATTTAGAGTTTTTGGTATGTGAACCCCATGTCATTCTTCTGTCAAAGGTTAGTCCAAGATATTGAACTTTGTATGTCTGAGGAATTTGGATATTGGCAAGGTAAATAGCAGGGCAAGTTTCACGTCGAAGGGTAAAAGTGATATGTAGTGATTTTTCTTGGTTGAGTCGAATTTTCCAGAGTTTGCACCAGTCGTTGGATTTGTTTAGGTGATATTGTAGAGTCTGTGAGGCGTATGTTGAATTTTGATGTCTTGTCAAAATTGTTGTATCGTCTGCGTAAGTCGCGGTCAGAGTATTCACAGAATCTGGAATATTATATGTGTAAATGATATACAACATAGGAGCGAGTACTCCTGACGCACTCCTGGTAAGGCTGGTTTAATAGGAGATAGTTCTATTACCTTGGCAAACTGAGAAATATCTGTCAGAAAGAAAAGATAGATTTTTCTATAACACTAATAAATCTTATCATTCGAGCCAACTTTTTGATTTCCTTAGATCTTATTCAATTTAAGATATTGATACCAGTGTAAGTGGATTTATTTTATTTCACTTCTCATAACACAATAAAATTCAATAAAACAATACAGATTTAATTTTATGAACATATCAGTAAATTAAAATTGAAGTAAATCAAGAAATTTTAACCGGAAACTATGTTTATTCACTACATCAGATTCACAGCATCAAAGATACGCGATGACATCACAAGTTTCATAAAATGAATGAGTCAGCACTAACTTGTCACGTGGGGGCTTTATGAAAGACATCACGTTATGAGGCTAATATCATTCTTTTATTACTTTTTTTTTTATTAATCAAACTGATCTTTAAATGACAATATTTCAACTTTGACAGATGTTGCGTGTAATTCGTGTTTCCAATCCCCCGTGTCTGTCACCAAGCCAATAAATACAGTCGGCGAGGGAATGTCGATGATGCTGATTTATTGTTGGAGAACTATTTGGGTGCGATTGGTTGGTCCCTGATGAAATAATAGGTGCCAAAAAAGTAATGCGACATTCGCCTGCAGTAGAACGAAAAATGTGCCAATGTGTAAATTTATCTCGCCAGCGCAATGTCTGACTGCTACACACAAACAAACACACACATATATATTTTAACATAATTATTTAATTGGGAATAAGGCCACCTATTGATTATTCAATAAACTACTAGATGTTCATTGCTTCAGTGTTTACTCAACGTTTTCTTTCTTTTCAATTTTTTTTTTTTTTTATAAGATAATAACTCTTCAAAGCTAGAACAACAAATAGCTCAATCGGTACACAATTATGCTTTCATATGTTTCTAATAACAATTATTTCATAATTTAACCTACTTTTAAAATAGAGCCTCTATACCTCAGACCAGGTACACACCTGTGTGGTAGTCTCAGCACCGACAACCACACATAGCTACTGGACCGCTTAGAGCCTGCCCACCCCTGTCCTGAGCACGAAGGCAAAACATCACATACAAAACAATGAAAATTGCATCTATGTTATATAAAGCAATTGAAAAATGCATCCATGATAAATATAACAGCATCAAGAACATATCTCTATTAACAACAAAACAGCTTGTATAACAACTCTTGGTTATAAATTAACGAACAAAATTAATTAACAATAAACACACATATATATCATCGGACTAACTTTAAAATTGTTAAAAATATAAATAAGTATCAACTACTTTAAAATTACTAAAAACATATATAAATATCAACTACTTAAAATACACTAGTCATCTTATAAAAAATCCTAAAACAATATTAAAAATTCAACAATGATTTCCACTCTCTAATTGTATAATAACCCTCACCAAATACACACATCATCAAATATAAAATATAATTTATCAATAAAATCAAATTTAAAATATAAAACTCAAAGGTCGATTGACGAAAATTTGTAAATATATATATATATATATATATATATATATATATATATATATATATATATATATAATATATATATATATATATATATATATATATATATAAATATATACACATAAAGAAACATTAATCATTAAACAAAATACTTCTTATATTATATAATACGGAGTAGATTAATAGCATACTCGTATTTTCCATTTATTATTCAATTTCTATTTACAATTAAGTGAACGCCATAAGGTCAGTTTAATAAAAATCAAAATTAGTTTTTGATATTTATTTATTGTGCGTTTCTGGTAATCTATTTCCACCTTTTCAGCAATATTTTACTCTCCCAAAAAATTGAGCAAGTCAAAATTACATAAAAGTTTGATAAAATGTCTGATTTTCAACTGAAAAATGTCCGAACAGTTGAAAATCAGAAATTTTATCAACCTTTTATGTAATTGCGACTTGCTCAATTTTTTGGAAGAATAAAATATTGCTAAAAAGGTGGAAATAGATTTCCAGGAACGCACAATAAATAAATATCAAAAACTAATTTTGATTTTTATTAATATCATTGCGACTTAAAATATTACTGAAGAAAGGGACACCAATTCCTCAAACGTGCAATAAACAACTATCAATAGCTAATTTTGATTTTTATTAAAATGATCTTAAGGCATTCACTTAACACTTAATTATGAATAGAAATTAATAGTATATATAATTTATAAATTATATTATTCGAAATATTAAAACAAAATCGACAACAATGGTTCATTTAGATAAAGTGTTAAAAAAAAAATACGATCAGTACTAATGTGGGAATAACAGAATTTGATTAATTCTTACTATATGTGTATTATTGATGTACGATCCAACTGCTGCTTTTATTTTTAACCTTTAAAGGAAGATTATTTGTATTTCTGCATAGTTATGGCTAAACATGAGCTATTGACACCACCTTAAGCCATTTCTAGAAACAATTCCTTATAAGTTCATTCTAAATAAATAAAGCGGCCTTATTTTTCAGTGGCACTCTTGTCATATATATATATATATATATATATATATATATATATATATATATATATATATATATATATATATATATGTGTGTTTTTTTTTCATTAAACGGCTGTAAAAAACATATGGTTATTAATTGTTTAAAATTATATTTTGAACCTCCTGTAATTATTACTTCGTCTTCTCTTTGTCTTGAAATACTTATTTCTGCAAACGAACGGTGGCTCATAAAAATTATGTAATGTCTCCAGATTTTTTTTATTTTTATTTCTTTCTCTTAAGCCGCAACTCTGATCGTCTATTTGTTGAAATACTACATAGTTCTTATAAAAGTTACAATATATGATGGTTATAAGCTAATGTTAAAATTTCCTTAACGAAACATTTGAATAAAAAATATTAGAAGCATACAGAAACCAAAAAGAAAACTAAATAACCGCCCTGATAGTTGTTTGTTACCATTGTCTGTATTAGTTATTTATCATGTATTTTTAATATGGAATAGAGGGATTTTGTCATAGCTTATAGTCAAGGCATTTTCTTAATATTATGAACAAATTATTATTAAATATAGTTTAACGAAGACATGCTTAGGTAAAGGAGGTTAGATTTTCTGTAATGTGACCAATGAAGTATCTACCCTAATAAGAGGTAAAACGGTCATTTTTATAAAGCAGATATCAAGGGAAAAGCTGAAAATAATGCTCTAGAAAAGCCATTGAAATAATCGCGGCTGACTTGAGATATGTTCATTTTCCTAGCGGAGCCCTATTATTCTGCTGGCAAAGGGCCAGTTCCACAGGCTAGAGATCTCTTCCAAGGCCGAGTAATGGATCTGCATTTACCGGCTTTCACTAAAAACTATCTTGACTTAAATTTTTAGTTACATGCATAGCATTTATTTATATAAAAAACATTTCACATATACATGTATAAAATTCGGGATCTGATAGAAAAATAAGTAATACCTTCATGACATATAGCAAAAAAAAAAAAGAAATGAATAACTGAAACATATCGAAGAAGACATAATCAATATCTGATGAAAAAATATCTAAATAATTAATAATTATTCTCTATAATTCCTTGAAAAAATAAAAAACCCTCCACCAGACCAACAATTAAAATATTTGGAAATGATATAGGTTACCTTTCGTTCTGATAATGAGGCTTAGCAAAATAATGTTAATAGAAAACAAATTTGGTGCGGTGCGCACATTCCCTGCCACTCTAGTTTTAGTAGAAGTGAGGATTTAAAAAAAAATGGAACTGAAAGTAAAAAATTACAAACGGTTTAACATAATATTTAAAACAATTAGTTGCCATCAGGTTTTCTCGGTTTATTTTATTTATGTGTTTTTTTAAACCAACAATTTCCTATTACGGCTGCATATTTTAATTATTTACCTAATTATAATAAGTAATTAATTCCCAAGAATTTCTATTTGTCCGATAACAGTGTCAAAGATGTAGAAGGACCCTTAATTTATTCATAATGTATTCTCGGCATATCTATTTGTTTAAGAACTGGTGTATATACAAATTCTAATTTTAATACAGTTGGTACTGCGCTGGATTTTATAACATCCGATCATAGACCTGTTTTTTACCTGATTGACGGCGAAGCTCCAGCACCACCACCTACAAAATACAAATACGCTGAAGCCGATTGGGAGCTGTATAAGGCACAGGTCTTTCAAGAGTTGTCCACTGTCCCTGTTCTCCGCTCAAGAAATGATATTGACAACTACCTGGAATTCTTCGTGACGACGATCAGACATGCAGCCGACAGAGCCATAACGAAGTCCACTCCACTTCCGTCAGCTCTACGTCAACTCCCAGATCATATTCTGAAACTTATTGCCTTTCATAATAAGTGGAAGAATAAATGGTACAGGACCAGAGATCATGACGTGAAGTCGGTGGTCCCTTACCACTCAGATTCGCAACCTCATGAAACAATGGCGGACTACACAGTGGCATGAGAAGCTACGGTCCACGCATGGAGATTACAAGAAACTTTGGATGCTTCTGAAAACCACCACTAGGAAGAGAAGCTCCATATTACTCCATGACGACAACATTCTTTTAACACCAGAAGAACAGGCGGCTAAATTTGCTGATTTCTACTGTAATAATATAACCAGACGAACCGGGACTCTAACCGAACTTCCAGTGGAAGATATCGGGAGCAATTACATGTTTGTATCCCCAAAACAAATAAAGGTCATACTCCGCCGTTCGAAGGGAAACAAAGCTCCCGGCCACGATGGAATACAAACCATATTACTAAAACAATTACCAAGGAGAGCAATAGCTCACATGACAAATCTTTACAACTCCTGCCTCAGATTGAGGTACTTCCCTGGTGCATGGAAACAAGCTATCCTCTTCCCGCTATTGAAACCCGCGAAAAAGGGATCCCAGCCAGCCGACTACAGACCAGTTAGCTTACTTCCACACCTGGGCAAGGTCTTTGAGAAAATTATCCTTAATTATCTCAATACCTATTGCTCAGAGATAGCTCTTATCCCACCGGAGCAGACCGGCTCCCAAGCCGGCCTTTGTCCGGATCACCATCTGGCGAAGCTACAGGCGGAAGTAAGCAAGAACACAGTCCAGAATAAAGCGACCGCAATGATATCTATAGACTGCACGGAAGCCTTTGACTAAGTATCTTATGGTCTTCTATGTAAGACACTCTTGGATAACGAGTTTCCGGATCAGCTCTTTACAGTCTTGCGATCGTTTCTGCAGCGAGGTTCAATTACCTGTACCTTAATTGAACCTCGCTGCAGAAACGATCGCAAGACTGTAAAGAGCTGATCCGGAAACTCGTTATCCAAGAGTGTCTTACATAGAAGACCATAAGATACTTAGTCAAAGGCTTCCGTGCAGTCTATAGATATCATTGCGGTCGCTTTATTCTGGACTGTGTTCTTGCTTACTTCCGCCTGTAGCTTCGCCAGATGGTGATCCGGACAAAGGCCGGCTTGGGAGCCGGTCTGCTCCGGTGGGATAAGAGCTATCTCTGAGCAATAGGTATTGAGATAATTAAGGATAATTTTCTCAAAGACCTTGCCCAGGTGTGGAAGTAAGCTAACTGGTCTGTAGTCGGCTGGCTGGGATCCCTTTTTCGCGGGTTTCAATAGCGGGAAGAGGATAGCTACGGCAGGCGGAGGAGGCCTGTGAAAAAATTACTCACAAACTGAAAGGGCTAAATATTGCAGTCAACCAAAAGAAGACATACTGCATTATTTTCTCCTTTCAAAAGAACAAGCGCTCTATCCCTAAGGTCTATAAGGTAGCGGGTAGCAATAACTGACCGGCGAGCAGTATAGTATACCTAGGTGTTACCCTCGATAGGCACCTAACACTGGCTAGCCACTGTAATAAGAAATTGAAATCGGTAAGGACCAAGGCATACAGGCTCAACCATCTGTTGACTTCTCCTAACTTATCCCTCCGCCTCAAATTAACAATATACAAGAGCATTTTAAGACCGGCACTCCTTTATGGAGCACCACTCCTAACTAACATATCACCGGCAATATCGAAAAAGCTCCAACAGTTTCAGAACGGTGTGCTAAGAAAAATAGTGAGACACACGACTTTACAAAAAACACGTACGGACCTACTACATACCACCCTCGAATTACCGAAGGTGGGCGACTTTATTACACGCAGGCATATCAAATTTTTTGATAGCGTCAAATACTCGACAAACCCACTTTTTAAAACACTTACTCCACTTACTCACAAACCTATGAGATGGCAGACATATATTAAAAACCTATTACTAGACTGAAAAATTGACATTTACAGGACACTAGTGAGCCCCGTCACTAGACTAAGACGAACCATAACTATGAATAACCACAGTACTCCCAATTCCCCGCCCTCCTCTTAAAATGCACTCTGTGCAGTACAAGAGTTCATGTTCAATTCTCGTACTGCCACACTGTTCTCAACACCACATCATATGGGGGTTAAAAAAAAAATAAAAACAATATAATAAAAAATAATAATAATACAGCTGTAATCCATAAAATTAAATATTACATAATACAAGCGGTAGCATTTATGAAAACCACACATGTATATATTATTATTCAACCACACGCTATAGTTAGCACGTGTTATGTTTGGCAGCCTAACTTAACATTTCACGGACAGGCTCAGTATTCTTCGGTCCCTTATTAACATATCTCATTTCCCTTTAAGTCAATTATCAAATTATTTCATAGTTAAGATTAGTGACACCTGTTAATCAGGCCAGGGTGTCAAAAATTATCCCGTGGCGAACCCACGTAAGATAAGTTTGATTGTAACTTTTTAAAAATTGTTTTATTGGGTATTAATACAGTCTGCCACACTGAAGGGCATTGGTACTATGGCTATAGTATTCATTCACACAATATGTACATAAGAAAAATAAATAAATAAAAATAACCAAGTAAGAAGAAAAAAAGATATATATAAATAAAAAGATAAAGTAATATACAAGATAAGTAAAATAACAGATTAGCGGGATGATAACAAAATAAATAAAACACATTCACACCTGATTGTAACTTTAGAACAGCCCCTGTATGCCAGAGATGGCAAGGTATGGGATAATTAAGAAAAATATATATGTATAATAATTTTAATATAACTATAATAATATTAAAAATTAATATATAATCAAAATAAATGCAAATACTAATATAACGTAGGAATAATAAATGATGTAAGACAAAATTATAAAGGTTTGACACAAAATATAATGACTTTGATTATATTAAATACGGCTCCTTCATCTGAGGGCTGTGTAACCCTTTAGGATTAAACATTTTTTTTTTAAAACCCGGTTATTAAACTAAGATTATGACATCCCTTTGAAATCTTCTGGAATTCCTTTCAACAGAGCAAATTGGGGTTTCCATAACTTGTTAGCAATCCAAGAGCAAGATGAGTGCTTGAGAACTTGAAGGGGGTGCCCTCTCAGCTTAAGTTTGGTTTCCTTTATTACTCTAAGCTTGCTTGAGGGTCGTTAAACCATTTCTTTTTTTAAAAATGTCGTCTAATTTGTTTGTGAATGTTTCTAGCTCAAGTTGATGGGATATATTTTATTTAATGACAGTTTGATTTAATAAATATAAATAGTTTTTTTAGTTGTAAATTTTTATTTTAACATCTGATTAATATAGTGAAGAAGGGTACTAACAGTAAAAAAAACCTACCTTTTCAGAACCTAACAAATATTCAATTCCCTGCATTTGAGACAATTATATAAATTTGAGACTTAGTAGTTCTTCCATCCATAATCAATGATAGGAAATTAATGTTGTTAAATCCGTACAGAATTAAAAAAAGGATAGAGATAGTTAAAATAGAAAACGATTAATGGAAGAATTCAGATAAGAAATGTATTTATTTAAACAAAATTCGCACTTTGTAAAATGTATGCATTCATTCAATGTTAATAATATTGGATTCTTAATATATCATTAAAATGGCTTTCAGTAAAATATAAAAATAGTTATTAAATTAAATCAATACACGATTAATACTTTACAAAAATAACACATTACTTTTACATATTTTATTTCATTAATAAAATATATTTTTTAAAAGAAATTTAATTTCCTCCGTATTATAATGTCTGTGCTTTATGATATTTTCAAATATTCCTCCTCCACCATAAAATCTCTCTATTGTACAAAAAGTTTTTAGTGACCGATATTCTATTTTACTCATAAGGTGGAATTCCTGCAGAACACCACAGCCATTCGGGTTTCTGCCCCCTAATCCCAAATAACATTTTTACTAACTGTTCAGAATGTAAGTTTTCAACTATTCTCTTCTTTAACAATTTAAATCTTCATCTCTTCATTTGTATAATTTGTAAAAGGGGATTTTTCCGCCTTCAGGCGGACAGGAAGTACTCCTAAGTAATAAATAAATAAAACACTCAACAATAAATTTAAAGAAAATGTAATATCTAAAAACATCTTCATTACACAATGTACTAAATAAAAATATCAATTTATTTTTGTATTATGGTAGTAAGACCACGTAGGGGTTAAGATGGAGACTAGGTAGGTTCTGATGGCTGTGAGTTCGATTCCCACATAGGTCGGTTAACTTTTATTTCTTAGCGGCCTCAAGAAATGAATCATTAGAACTCCCACTCTGCAATCTGAAGCCGTCAGGGGTTGAAAAAGAGTACTACAAGGCCCACTCACCCTACTAGTTTCTCCCACCATTACCAGTACCAGTAATCTATTGAAGTTATTGTTACATTATAAGTTTACTTATTTTCTTATTGTCTATATATTACATTTACTTTGTTTGTTTTTTCTCACTTTTTAAAAACAGCTTTCCAAAATAAATATAAATTACTTTTAGTAATTTTGCAATTTAACAAATTATTTTAAAATATTCTTTATAAACAGGATTCCAACTGGATAAACGACACAGATGGAATCCTCAATCAAGACTGAAATGACAAGAAACCGCTCGACATTTCCGACAACTCCAGCCATTACTAGACAAACGCTCTAAGATTTAAATCAATTACAAACGACTTATATATATGACAATGATAAGACCTATTTGGACTCACGGAATTGAGCTCTGAGGTTCCACTAAACCATTGAATTCCTCTCGTATTAAATCCTTACAATCCAAAATCCTTCATAAAATCCTCAACGCTCCTTACTTCGTCACAAATAAAATCATCCATAAAAACCATAATGTTCCGCATGTTTATAATTTTTCCCAATCCAGATACTTATCCTTCCATAACAAACTCCAGAACTATCCGAACCCTCTTGTTCTAAAACCTTGCTTCCTCCTCGATCCATGATAACCCTCCGATGCGTCTGAAAAGAAGGTGGCCTCTTGATATTCTTGTGTTAATTTATTATTTTAGTGCTATCAATGGGTAGTTTCTCAACAAGCAACTTCCTGCTAAAATTCATTTTCATACATCGACATATCATATCATAAAACCAATTTATATATAGTCAACAATGTATAGTCGAAAACATTCTAAATCTTAAACACACATACTTTATTCGTCTTCTGGGCTGCTTTAAATTTCTTCCTCTGTCGTGAAAATTCGGCTACTCCGCCCCCTCCATACGACACATCTAGCGAAGAACAGTTCTAAATGGATGCTGGATTGAAAAGAAATGAGAGATACCATTAATGTAATGGGGTTTTTATTAGTTCACTCCCTTTCGATACTTCCCTACAACTTCTACCCTACCCGCTCTATTAAGGAAGTTATTTCCTATAGCGATGTCTTCCGCTGCGTGGGCCGATGGATGGTCGGGCTGCGACCGGACGGAAGGCCCTTTGTCCTCCGCTCTCAAAATGACTGTTATTCTCGCGGGGGAATAGGGCGATGGGAACCCAAGCGCGACCGTTTCTATGGATTAGCTTTCAGATGAAGGTTCCCCACTTTTTTCAACATAATGATGTCATTCGTTCCAGATGTAGTACCGGCTTTCGTCATCAGGCAATGATACTACCAACGAGTTCATCATCTTGTTCAAACGAGGCTGCCAACAATATCAAAGCAGAAGTAGAAAGACATTATTTATAAACCAGTTTATAAAACATTTATAAAATCCTTAAAAATAATATTACTAAGATATTAACAAATAATATTAATTATAACATTTAATATT
Source organism: Nezara viridula (assembly GCA_928085145.1). Lineage (NCBI taxonomy): Eukaryota > Metazoa > Arthropoda > Insecta > Hemiptera > Pentatomidae > Nezara > Nezara viridula. The sequence continues at coordinate 117,689,300 of OV725077.1, forward strand.
AATTTTTTAAATAATATTAACATGTATACATTCATATAAATGTTATCTGTATCTCAGAGGTAAATGGAACCATGTCTATTTTTGTATTTGTTCAGGGAGCCAATTTTTCATAACTTTGAGCTATTAAAGTTCGTTTCTAAGTTACTAAATCATTTAATAAAAAATGGATATGGTAAAATACATCATGTCACATTTTTGTAATTGTTTTTGTAATAAGGAACCAAATTTCCTTAACTGTAATATATTTAAATTCATTTCTTAGTCACTCAATTATTTTATAAAAAAATGGACATGATGTTCTTTACCTTGGGGAGCACATATATATTCAAAAATAATTCATATGTAGCTAGTAAGCAATTCCACTGATCCGATGATTTAAATTGGTAATTGCATAATATCTGGTGAGAATCACTGGCGGATCTAAAGAGAAAAGAGGTTTTCGAACTGAAAACCTCTCAAAAATATAGAAAAATAATTTATTTATTAATAGGTTCATATTTGTGACTGTAAGTGATCTTTGTAAGCTAAATACAATTACAATATTTGCATTATTCAAAAAGTTAAATTTTAATTATATTTAGACATATTCACTGCTACTAAATGTAAGCATTTGTAAGAAAGATGAGATTTAAAATATATTTCTAACGACTTTGTTATTCTTATAATTACCCCTTTTTTTACTTTTTAAAAGACTTCAAGGTCCACTTAATCACAGGACATACATAATCACAATTTTATATAGTTTATTTCTATTTCAATCAGATTAATTACAGTTATATTAAAAAAAAAAAAGATATGACCTCCAAAATTAAATCCTGAATCTGCCGCTGATGATTATGACAGCTTTATGTTTAAAATTTGCACCATGTTCATTAGACATAGATAACTTTTAACATTCTCACCATTTCTTTCCGAACAGATTTTCCTGGATCATTATAAAAGTGGTAATATTAACTTTATTAACTGATTGCAAGTAAATACTAAATTTTATAATAGAAGTAGTTGATTTTTTAAAACGTTTCTCTTATTCTTCCCTGTTTTGTTTTTTCGAACTAATATGGTATGCCAAATTGAATTTTTTTATGGAGTAATATTGGATTCTGTCTCAAAGAGATTAGTAACAGCGATAAACGAGTTCATTCACAATATATTTCCTATAAATTAATTGGAATAACAGCTAAAAAGTAATATTAAAATTAAATATAAATATGATAAAAAAAGAAAATTCTAACAATCAAAATAAGGACTTAATTTTATTATAACAAAATAAGAACTTTAAAACATACATGCTGTATACAATCTTTACTGACATTCATACATTGGAACTTTGAGCCAAGACTTTCTCTCCTCCTGTGGAGGAAAAAGCAGGACTATAGAAATCCCAACTATTCCATCACAGCCGCATCACTATAATATTATAATATAATATTTGCTTGTGGTAGCTGAGAAAAGCGTCTATGATTATGGACGTAAACGGCTTAAGTGGCCTAATATTATGACTATAACAAACTATAATATTTAATTAAACTAAACTATGAAGATTGACTATAACATTAGTATAAAAAATATATGTAAAATAATATTCAGCAAAAAAAAAAATTAATGGGAACCTGCGTTTTCTTATATCGTTAGGCACTAAAACGTGGACTTTGTTTTGAAGTAGGGAGGCAAAATGAACACATACGAATTCGCTGCTACTGCCTTGGTAATTAAAAAAAAAATATATTACAGCTGTTATAGAATCAATTATTAAATAATGATTTAAACTAAATAAATGTCAACCTAAATAAATAAATATCACGTTAACAGTTAAATGTATAATTGTCATTCATGCATATCAGTATCTTAAATAATGACCGGACGGCGGAATTTCAACTCAAGAATCAACTCACAGTAGGCAGCTGTTCTGTCATCTAACATTAGGCTCCTTGTTACCTACGGAGATAATCATTCTACACCGTATCATTAGCACGGGGCAAAAAATCTCCACGCCTATTAGATCAAGGCGTCTTTTTTTCTTGTTTGTAGCTCAGTTATTTTTTTACTTAGTTTTTCATGCACATAATGTGCAATCGCATGGATGATTTTCTCTTTCTTAACCATATACCTCATTAGGCCAAAAATAAAAAGTTTCTCATTGGCAACGGAACAAGGAAATGTCTTTTTTTGTTTTGTTTATTTAATAAGAAATAATACCTCTCCTAAGGACATTGAATATTAGAGCTATGTAAGACTCATTCATACCATAAGTACAATAAAAACAAAAGAAAGAAAAACTAATAAAAATGGAATTTGAAACAACAGTAACTAAAAATATAAAATTCATAAAAATACACTCATAATTATTTACAATATTTGCAGTCAGATGAGGGAGCTCTAAGTCTGAACCTTTCCTCTGCATATGAAGGACAAGGCAATACTCTAAGAGATCTCAGCGCTTCTCTCTAAGCTGCATCACCGGGATAGGATCCAGAGGAGACTGAGAGTAGGCACTAAAGCCACTGCAGCTCAGACAATCTCTAAAGTCTGATAATAATGATAATTGAAACAGTATTAATATGACTCGTACAGTTAAATGATTCGTAGGTCTATGACTGTTACTAATAATTTGCATATAATTTTTGTCTCCATTGAATCTATGTGGAATAGACATAAAATGATTTTTCGTATTACTTTCGATATATTATTTTGTTACCTTAGCCCAGAGGTATTCAATACAAAATATTCAATGTAAACGTTTTTGCACCAGGACACGTTCAGACCTCTATTAACTGTAAGTTTCGCACGCCAGGAGTCCTGATTAAAATAAACAAAAAACATATCGGTGGAACGAAATAAAAAAGAAGCACAATATCATAGTTATACATAGTTTTTTTTTTATGCTAAAGAAATAGTTGACTGTACATAATATGGCGGAATGTTTATTGCAAATGGTTGTAGTCACTTAGAAACCAAGAAACACAAATAAAAATTAAAAATAAAATATTTTATTTTCTGCCGACGTTTTGGTCTACATCAGCGCTGAAGAGATAACCAAAAAATGTATTAAGCTTAGCCAGACAACTTCGGTTATCGTTTGGAGGATTTTTCTCTCAAATCTTTCAATATTTTTTTCTAGGAACTGCCCTAGAAAATATTTCAATATTTTTCCTAGGGTACTGCCTTTTCAGGGTTAGTGCCCAGTTCTCACAGTTATATATATTTTTTTTTTATTATTATTATTAAAAAACACTTTATTCAGAAATATTACAATTTGTCACAGTTAAGGACACTTATAATAGAGTTCAGAGATTGCATTCATACCGTATATACAAAAATATAAATAAATAAAGTAATAACAAAAGAATAAGAAGAAAGAACAAAAGAGTAAAGAAAAAAAAATAATATATATACACATAAGTAAATAAAAATAGAAATAAAAGTAAAACAAACACCTTATATAAAACATACATTATTTACAATTTGCCAGGTGATCTCCGAACCAATCCTTTCCCCTCCACATGTGGAGGGGACAGGGAGGCCTAGGAGATCCCTACGCTTCTCCCTCAGCCACTTCACTGGTATTTTAAACCAGCGGAGGATGAGTAAGAGCGCTACAGCCACAGACACTCATGACTTGAGTGGAGAATCTGGCCATTGCTAGAACTCCAAAATATCCATATTTACAAAAGGTCTCGTGGCCACTGCCGCTTTAACCTACGAAGGGGATTGTAGGGATGGGTGGTGCTTGATAGGGATTGTACAACGGGATTTGGGTGATGAGAAAGGTTCTGGTGAAATTTGGAAAATTTGGCTGGGATAAGATCAAGAATAAATGGGATATTAAGGTCATGATGTAGGGTTTTATTGGTTACATAGAAGGGAGCATTGACTATTGTACGGAGGACTTTAGACTGAAAGGATTGAATGCGTTTGATGTTAGAAAATTTGGCTGTTCCCCATAGTTCTAGTCCGTAAGTCCAGATGGGTTTCAGTATTGTCTTGTAGATCAGTAATTTGTTTTCACCAGAAAGTTTAGGTTTTCTATTCAGTAGTCTATATAGCTGGCCATATCGTCTGTTAAGTTCCTGTCTTTTAAGTCGAGTATGTGGATTCCATGTTAGTCGTCTGTCTAAGAGAAAGCCAAGATACCGGACTGTATCTGAGAAAGGAAGCTGGATGGAGTTAAAATAAACTGGTGGGCAGGTATTACGCCGAAGGGTGAAGGTAATGTGTTTACATTTAGATTCGTTTACCTTAATGCGCCATTTCTTACACCAGTGTTCAATCAGGAAGAGGTGCCTTTGTAAGTTTGCGGACGCTGTTTCAGGATCTGAGTTGGAAGAAAGGATAGCAGTGTCATCAGCGAAAGTTGCCAGGAGGGTATCGGGATGGACAGGAATATCAGCGGTAAAGAGAATGTAAAGGATGGGGCCCAAGACGCTGCCTTGAGGAACGCCAGCCTCAATTGAGTAACAGTCGGAGAATTCGGTGCCACAGCGAACTCGGAAGGAGCGGTCGGAAATATAGGATCGGAGTACTAGGTATAAGGACTGTGGTAGATGGATTTTAAGCTTGAAGAGTAATCCGGCGTGCCATACCCGGTCAAAAGCTTGCGCTATGTCCAGAAATGCACCCGAGCAATACTGCTTGCTTTCTAGGGTTGAGGATATATGGTCAACAACTCGGAGTCCTTGCTGGACAGTGGAATGTTGGGAACGAAATCCGAATTGATGAGTAGGAAGGTTATAGGATTCAATTATAGATAGGATTCGTTTCAGTAGGATCTTTTCAAAAATTTTTGAGAGGATTGGGAGTAGGCTAATTGGTCTATAGGATGCTGTATTGTTGGAAGGTTTGCCTGGTTTCAGGAAGATTACGATGGTGGAATGTTTCCATAAAAGAGGGAAGTGGGTAGTTCTTAGGATGCAATTGTATATATATGTAAGAAATATGATGGCTTTAGATGGAAGTTGTCGAAGGATCTGTGGGGTTAGAAGGTCATATCCAGGAGATTTGCGAGGTGTGATTTTCCGTAAAAGGTATTTGACCTCAGAGGGATTAACAGCTTTAGGTGGTAAGGAGAGTGGGATAGGTATTGAGAGGGATTCTTCTACTTTTACTGTGTGGCTGGGATGGGATTCTGGATGAGGAGCGAAAGTATAGGAAAGGTGTTTGGCAAATTCCTCGGCTTTATCTTCATCAGATGCTGCCCAGGAGCCATCATCTCGTCGAAGAGGGTGGGAAATATGATGGGATTTGAGGATTTTTCTGGTGATATTCCAAAGGGAATTATCATGAGCAGAGAGTGTGGTGAGGTAGGAATTGAATGATTGGGATCTGAAGGTGGCTAATTCTTTTTTTAATTTTTTACAGTGATAATTGTAGGAGTGGCGGTCGGCTGGATGTCTGGTACGTTGCCATAATAATCTGGCACGGCGTTTTATGTGGATTAGGTCAAGGAGGTGTTGAGGTAAATTATGTTTCTTAAGGATTTTTGAGGAGTGATCAGGGGAGGAAGCAGTCCAGACTGCTTCTTGAATTTTGGTAGTGAAGGAATGTACTGCATTGTCCAGGTCTTCAGAGCTTTTCAGGGTTACTCTGAGGTCAATTTTATCGGAGAGGATTTGATGAAAGAGTTTCCAGTTAACTGGGCCTCTGATGAAGGACGGAGGAGAGGGTTTAGGAATAGGAGCTAGTGATACTTGGAGTATTAATGGGCTGTGGTCTGAGGAAAGCTCGTCAAGACTGGCAACGGAATGGTTGAGAGCACCTAAACCATTATGGATAAAGAAATCGAGGATATCGGGATTACGGTTAGGATCAGTGGGCCAGTAGGTAGGTGAGTTGGGTGGAAGAAGGGTAAAATTTTGGGAATTGAGTACAGACAGCAATGTTCGACCACGAGAATTCGTGGTTCTTGAACCCCATTGTTGATGCTTGGCGTTTAAGTCTGCACCCAAGATGAAATGATGTCCTAAGGAAATGAGGAAGGAACTAAATTGGATATTGGAGATGGATTGGTTTGGAGGGCAATACGCTGAACAGTTATATATTAAAACTGGTTTTATCATAGCATTGTACACCCTTAATTTGAGAATTCTTGCGATTGAGAGTGTTTGGGCTAGTTCTAAGCCGGTCTATTTCTGACGTATTTGATTTTGTTTACCATTGGGAATGATTTTTTGATACAAAATCCTGTTCCAAAATTGAATTGAATTTTTGGCTTACTATCAATTATTTTGTTTTGTCATCGTTTACTTGAAGGCCGATCTGCTCTGCCCTCTTGATTACTTCCAAGGACAGCTATATTATCTAGGTACCAAAGAATTTTATTGTTTATTCCGACATGCATCCCTTCATTTTTCTGTGATGTTCTTATCACCTCCTCCAGAGCTAATTAGAGGAATATTGGTTATAGTCTATCTCTCTGCCGTAAGCTCGTTCGAATTCTGAAGGCTTTAGATACTTCTGTTTGTATTAGGAGTTTGTTTTTAGTGTCATTTATACACGCTGTTGTCAATCCCACCAATTTACCGGGAAGTCCCAGTTCAGTCATGATTTTCCAAAGACAGTTTCTGCTCACAGAATTTATGTAGGCTGCTTTGAAATCGACAAATCAGGCTTGGACGTCATCAGCTACTTCCCATCGTTTTTTGAGTACTTGGTTTAGGATGAAGGCCTTCTTTTTCTGAATCCAGCTTGGTAATCGTGTATTATATTTTCGCAATATGGATATAGCTGGATTAGTGTGACATTGATCATTACTTTGTAGGCAACCGGAAGGAGTGCTATGCTTACCAACTATAGTAAAACGAAATGAGAACAAAATATATATTATCCACTAATAAATAAATTCTAAGAAGTTAATAAAAATTAAAATATGTAAATATTGTATGTGATGATAAGGTTTGTAAATATAATGATGTATAGTATATTTTTAAATTCCGTATATGAGAATCATAAATTGTGCGATACAAAGTAAACAAAATAATTCATTAAAAGAAATAATATTTTTATTATCGCAATTTATGCCGCTTAAATAATCGTTATTAAATGAGATAAAATTTTTGTATACCTACTAACCCTTTTTAGGATTCACGGGTATACCTTACAGCTTCATGCTCATTCAGAACCGATATGAATATAATAATTTCTCATTCCAGAAAAAAAAGTTTGATAATTTACACAAGTAAAGACCTACAGCCTTAGTTCGTCATGAGCAACAAATTGCAAGTTAAGGAAGAAAGTTTAAAAAAACGAGTAAAAAACTGTCAACGTTGGAGGCCTGATCAAACTCTTTCAGTAATTTCTCTAATAAAGACACACTGATTGGGGAGCTCCTTCCCTTTATATTGCTTTAGGCTTTAATATAGAATTAGGGTCGGCGAACCCTTCCAGAAAACTTTTCAAGGAAAATTGAAATTTTTTCATCAAACTCAATATTGTTAGCCGAGATAATTTATAGCTTGGGGTCATTCCTTGAATTTTAAGCGTTCAATAATTGGAATATCTTTAGCAAGGATCTCATGGCCTACCGCCACAACCGAAGAATTCTGAATAGTTTGCGACTAAGGTTTAATGAATGAAAGTGTTTATAATCTATCTGAAATTATTCTCTGGGGAAACTTGGCCAACGTTAATATTCTATAGTCATATCATCAATATTTTCCTGAACTTTTATCAAAATGATAAATGTAAGAAAAGAAACGGTTAAATTGATATGTGTGTTGCAATTTACTAAAAAAATGGTGTAGGAAATAAGGACCCTAAGTAAAGCGTCATCTTACCTTAATACAAGGCAAAAAAGAATTTTTCATTTCATTCTTATTTATTAATTTTAGTGGGTTATAATGCAAGCTGTTTGGTTAACTCCAAGGGCAGTTGAATAAAATAAAGTTTTGTAGTTAATGTGTAAAAGTACTTATGGTGGCCGAGTGGATTGAGCCAGATGGTGTGCCACGGAATGCTAAGAATAATCCCCTAAAAAAAAAAATAAACTGCTAATTACGCAATTTATATCCGATAATATTTGAATTTGGCAAGAAAGTCAGAGGTTACTCTCTGTTGACCAAAGGAACGTTACGTCATCAAACTTTTCTTTTATATTAAGTTCTAAAAGAGCTTAAAAGACTTAGTACATACCTGAGGAAAAACAACTACACCATCGGTTGCCTCGAATTCACAGGGCATTTCTAAAGGCTTTAGGTGCAATGTATTTACTTACGCAAAAATTACAATTAGCAGTATCTTTTCTAAATATAGTTCGACATTAATGACTTTTATTAATTTATTACCGAACTAAGAAAGTATTAACAAATCATGACGGGTATAATAAACTGTTTACGTTTTTAGTTATATGCAACTAAAGTTTTATTTCCTAATTGAGTAGTGTTGCAACAATTGGCGCATCAAAATCAACTAATCCAAATGCAAGCATGTCACCTTTACTCTCTGGCGCAGATTCTGTCCACCTAACCTTTTCAACTTTGTACATCTTATTATCTCAGAGACAGGTCGGTATATTGGATTTCTTTTAGATAAAATACTAAAATAGAACCCCCATTCTAAACTTAAAAGATGAGAACTTAGCCGAAGATTTGGGAAATTTTGTAGACTACTCAACAGAAACTCTAATATCTCAATCTTAAGCAAGTTATCGATATACAAGATCATACTAAAATCTATTTGAATCCACGGTCTTGAACTATAGGGGCCAGCTCACTCGGCTGACTGTAAATATTGTAAATGGACATGAATGTTTCTTAATTATTTCATTTTTCTTATTTATTTATTTTTATTTGTTTTGTATCAGATTTTATTTCATCTGTTTTACTAACCTTTCTTTCTCTTATTTTTGTTACAATTTCTACTATTTTTGTAATTGTATACATTGTATGAACGAGTTTCTCACATCTCAAACACTCAATGCCCTTGATGGAGCCAAAATGTATTTTTCCCAACAAAATAAGATCTAAAAAAAAAAAAAAATCGAACATCAAACGTATTCAATCCTTCCAATCTGAAGTCTTTCGTACAATAGTTGATGCTCCTTATTATGTTACAAAAAAAAACAAAAAAAAAAACTCCAAACTCTACATCATGACCTTAACATCTTTTATATTATTGACGGTATTCCATCTCGATTCTCAAATTTTCGTCAGAGCCTAATTCACCATCTTAATCCATTAGAACAATCCTTATCCAGTTCCAGTCATGAATATAATTCTCCTCGGAGGCTGAAACGGCAGTGACCTCGAGATCATTTGTAAATAAGTCCTGGAAATGACCAGCTTTTATACTCACGTCATGAGCATATGTGGCTTTAGTGCGTTCTCACAGTCTACACTGGATTCCTATCTCAGTGATGTGGCTGAGAGAGGAGCGTTGGAGCCATATCCTCTTCACGTGCTATTTGTAAATATAGCAAATAAGTATGAATGAGTTTTTATATTTTTATTTATATAATTCATAACGACCTTGATGTTTCCTATGGTTCGGATTTGGCCCAATCCAGATACCAATCGTTCCATAATAAACTTCAGAACCATCCGAATCCTCTCGTCTTTAACCTTGCTTCCTCTTCTATCCCTGATAACCCTCTGAGGCGTCTGAAAAGAAGATGGCCCAGAGATCAGTGAGTAGTTTCTCAACAAGTGATTTCATGTTATTATTTCTGTTATCAAATTTGTTAAATGTATTTTATTCATTAATTCAGTTGTAAATATTATGAATAAAAAATATATATATTTAGATGTATTCACAGCTACTAAATGTAAGCATTTGTCAAGAAAGATATATTTAAAATATATTCGTAAAAACTTTGTTATTCCTATAATTACCCTTTTTTTCACTTTTTAAATAGCCTTCAAGGGCCACATAAACACCATGTTATATAGTTTATTTCAACTTCAATCAATTGCAATATATTAAAAAAAATGATATGGCCTCCGAAATTAAATCCTGAATCTGCTGCTAATGTGTATGACACCTTTATGCTTAAAATTTGAACCCTGTTCGTTAGACATACATAACTTTAAACATTCTCTCCAGGTTCGAAAGAATTTCTTTCCGTACAGGTTTTCCTGGATCACTTTCACTGGATCACATTTTATTTATTACTAAAGTTGTAAATATCATAAATAACAAAAATAAAAATATTTTTATTTAATGTTTTCTCTAGTTTTCTTACTCTGTTTTCTCTAGTTTGTTATAATTATTCTATTGTTTTTTTTTTATTTTATATAAGTTATAAATGAGTCTCACACAGCACTAATACTCAATACCCTTAATTGAGGCAAAATCTATTATTTCTCTATAAAATAAGATTTAAATCAAACATATGTTATTTTAATAAAACAACTTAGAAATGCCTATATGAAAATTTTAGTACAAAAATCTAAATCATTTCTGTAATTCGCAGCCCGGAAATAAATAATCAATTTGTATAATTGGAGAGTTGCGGGGGGAGGGTGCAGTAGCCAGAGCGTGAAATTACTGTCCCAAAGGCCTCTGTGCTACACAGCAGGGCACTAAAATTTCTTTCTGTTTACCCGAGCCTGTTGTAAATTCAGGGTTTGCAAAGGGCGAAATGGTCTTTAGGATTACGGTTACTTTTATTTGGCGTTGATCATCAATTATCACCGTTCCAAAATCCATTGTCTATGTAACGTTAAATAAACTCTGTAGAGACTGTTTATAACGTAATATTATTTTAATATCTTTTGATCTATTATTTTACGCAATCACTATAGTTCAAAAACTTCAAAGGTAAAGACTTTCAAACATATTTTTTGTAAATTGTAATTTAATACTTACCAAAATACATAAATAAAGTACCAATGTTACCAAAATATATAAATAAAGTACCAATGTTACCAAAATATATTATTATTTGAATTTAATAGAATAAAATGTGAACAACAGATTTACAATAAAATGTAGTCCAAGTTTAAAAAACATAAAGACCTGATATGTATTGAGGATGGTGATACGGAAATTGAAAAGTATAATCCTTAAATCAAAATAAATTGAACCAGAAAAAAAAAATCGAATACTGCCAACGCAGTACATTGCAGTTAAACTTGTATATGTTTCACTGATAGGGAAAGATAAGCATCTTGCTGAAAGTACCCTTAGGGGGTACTTTAAAAACTTAGCCCATTATGAAAATTAAAGAGTGGCGGAAACCCTTTCAAAATCTAATAAAAATTAGATGCAAATTATTTAGGATGAAATACAGGAATTTGTTGGGAATGGTTTTTGGAGAACCAAAATTAGGTAAAAGGTAGATAGTGGCGAAAAAATAACGTAATGTTAATTTTATTGAATTATGCCTACTAATTTATCTTATATAGGCGCAAATGTGTTTTCCTTGATACGTCTATATCTTTAAAACGGCAAGTTCGATTTGGCTCAAATTTTGAAGGGATTTAGGAATTGGTAAACGTAAAATGAAATAGGCATCAATTTTATCGAATTCTATCTACTATTCCAAAAAAAAAAATACTTCCGCTTTCAGATCAGAAAATGTGTTATTTGATATGCCTATAGTTTGAAAACGGCGCATTCGATTTGACCCAAACTTGGAGGAAATTTTCAAAATAGTATAGAAATTACCTAATATTAATTTCATATAGTTTCATTTAGTAATTAAAATTAATATAAATAATTGTTAACAATATAATGGCTGTGAAATGTTAATGGCAATGATCACATGGAGTGGAAGTTAGGTTATTACAATATTGTTATGGGGTCATAAAATTTTAGGTTATATTCAAAAAAGTTATTTATACTGTATTGTTTGGTCGATTCCAAACGTTACTGGCATGACACTTACTGCCGTTACTTATATTTCGTGTAATTTTCCATACATTTAAAGTAATTTATACTCTGAGTTTGTAAAGAAAACAAAGTCTTAGTTGTGATTGTGTTTATTTACATTGAAGTTCAAACAATTCGTCTTGATCTCGATTTCCTCCTCAAACATCGAAGTTATGTAAACTTCAGCCGTATTTTTTATATTTTCCAGCTTAAAATATTTTGTTCTGACAGAAGGAATGTATTGGTCTCGTTTACTCAACGAGTTGAATTTTTTAGTTCCATCCATTTTAAGAGTGAAAACATACTCATTTATTACGAATATTTAGGACAACAATGGATACCTAAACTTCAATTAATATTAATCTATGATGATATATTAATATTTTTCCAAATCATTTTTTTGAAATTTCTTTACCGCAAAACGTTAATATGCAATTTATTAATTTTTGTTATTCAGTCGTTGTGCATCTGCAGATGTGCAGAAAAAAAATGATACATCCATACCTTCATTCTTTGATAATATAACAACAGGAGCAGTACAGGATTTCGATGGAAGTCTTGGGGCAACACTTCCGGAAATTTAAAACATCTCCTGCGTTTGGTGGATTGCCCAGGAGATGCTCAGGAGCTGTTGGGAATAAGAAATTGGAAGGAAACATAACAGCACAAAACAGAGAAGAGTAGCGGCTCCGACTGAGGAAGCCCCTGACTCTGAATGAGTTACAGAGCCACTGAAAAAGAAGAAGAAGAAGAAGAAATTTAATAATACAAATTATGTTTCAGAAAAACTTCACTATAGTATTTGTGTAGAACCTGATATATATATATATATAAATTACCAGCTCCTAATAAATCTTATAGGCGGTTCAGATGATCTTACTTTTTACCCTTTTAAATTTTAAACAAATATCTTAAATAAATTTTTAGCGTAGAAGCAGTTGTTCATTAAAAACTATCCGGTATTTCATTACGGGGTCTTCCCTTTCACAGGGCCGCATTAATACCCTTTAATAAGACAAAGAATCCTGCTATTATGAATTTCTGGAATCTATTCCAAAGGAGAGAGCCATTATTATTACATCTTGAGTTCGGCAAATATTTAATTATTTCTCCGCCTAACAAGGTACCGCTCGTGAGAACAGAGCAAAAACCTCGTCAAACAATAAAATTCAACCTCTTCTTGGTAATTATGGTTAATTTATTGATATTAATGATGTGAAAGTGGAATTTAATTATTTCGCCTTATCGCTCCGTATGATATGTTCTTTAAATTAATTTATTATTGGTGATATGTATCACCAAAAACGTAATTATATTTTTTTTATCGAGAAAGCTATTATTTTGATTCCAATTTTATGTCATGATTCAAATATATTTTAGTCATACTTAACATATCCATCATTTATTAACTTATTTATTCAATTGAGGTCCCATTTATCGAATCTCATTTTTAAGTAGATTTTTTTTCTGTACTCCCCTTCTTCGCCTGTTATGATATTCGCCGGGGTCTTGAAGAGCCAGGGAGTGAGGGCGTTGGATTAATGATAAAGTAAACCCCCTCCCAGCGATCCAGGACGCAATTTTATAATTATTTCGATTTAATTATTTTTGATTCTGTTTTCACAATCGGCGTGGTAATGTGCATAAGCATTAGCCCGCTCTGCCACCAGCACCTATTTTTAGGCAGATGTCAAATAATGTAAATGATAGTACATAAAACAAATATTATTTTTTACATTTTTATATACTTTTATTAAAGGAACGAATGTTGGGCTAATACCATTTCGTATAGCAGATAGAGGTCTAAATTCCTACCGATTTTCGTGTGGATTGGTGAAGCCGTTCTAAAGTTATCACAAGTTTCGTGGTTGGTAATAATTTCGAAGGATCCAAGGCTAGGCAAACATTTCGTGCAGAAAATTTTAATTTTTCTATTGCTATAAAAATTTGTATTTATAGGTTTTTGAGATGCAAAAACGAGTATCAACTTGCTATGTAGGTTGGTCCCAAATTGTGCCCATACTAATAGCCATCTGTTGCATAAAATATTTGTTAAAAACCGGTCTGGATAAAGAGACTATTTTTTTAGGGAGAATCATAGCTGATATTCGTTCAGCTGAAAAAACTCTTTAATAAGAATTGTTATAGCAATCTAAAAATTAAAATGTTCATATGGAAAAAGAAAATGAATACTAAAGATTGTATTTTTTATTTATATAACTGTTCGTCTTTAAGAGTTTCCAAGGGCAATAACGGAATCTATTTTTTTCTTACATAACAAAAATTGACTTTGCCTACTTTACTGGAAGCATCTTTTGGTTTTTGTAATTTATGATACATTATAACTCATTTAATACAATAGGTAATATTTTTCTTATTCTGCACAAAAAAAAAAATCGATTGATGTATAGTAAACTAAAAATCCGGGCAAAGCTAAGGCAAAAATAACCTATTTTGTTAGAAATTATATAAAATATTTTTAGATGTACTATCGCCAAAAAAAAAATTGGATGAAATCGGTGATCCATAGACTATATCCTCTACTTGTAAGTATGAGTTACCAGGTTCAATTAATCCGAACCGGCTTTGTCTAAATACCCGTGTTGAACAATCGTATTCCGCATCCTATTCGAGATTGGAATTAACAATCAATAGAAAATGGAATAGAGAAGATTATACAGTATGATTCCGGATTAAATTTCAAATTGCGATTTTTTGTGGTTAATTCTTTTATATTATTAATAGTAATTTGATAAAAGTAAATAATATTTTTAAAAACCGATATGCTGAATAAATGTTTAATTGAAGTCATCAGAAATATTTAGGAGACTAGTTAATAGAAATATAATTTTAACCTGTAGCAATGATACTAAACTGGAAGGTATTGAATAATTAGTCTGGATGGAATCCGTAGTCTCATAAAATGCTATATTTTATTGCCCTATAAATCTTTTTTTGTCTGTTTTATTTCAATCATTTAAAGAAATAAAGTGCATATTTTATCCACTTAATTTTTCTTCACTTACTGTAGCCATGCCCTCCTTATCAACGATTAAAATAAAATTTGAAAAAATATATTAAATGTCGCCCTTACATTGAATGATTTCCTTTTTAACATACACCTCGTTCGGAATTTAAGGGTTTTAACGATCTTTTCAGATTATTTATCTTCTCTACATTTCCCCAGGATGATTGTTCCATTCAAAGGGACCTCATTAGCTTTGTTTGTTATTCTCGAATTTCAAAACATATATAATCGACCTTACGGCTGTGACAAAAAAGACAAAGCATACTAGACTAAAGAACAGCAATAACAAACACTATTTAAAAAGGCATTAATTCAGTGAATCGTTAGGCAATATTTTTAGACAATTCTGAAAATATTTATGTATTAATTTTATATTAAAAATTAGACTTCTTGCTTGCGACGACACCTAATTATAATTCCTTAAATCTGGATGAGGACAATTTTGAAGTAATGTTTTAAAATCCAAAAATTTACCGTTTTCGATATAGCTTGTCACCATAATTATAGCGACAGCCTTCTATGTATGCGCCACAGTTCCTACGGAATATGGTTACTATACTTGTAAGGAATCCTGTTGGTATTTAAAGTATATATTATTATTGTCATTATTATTATTATCATCGTTGACTTTTCTTACTGATATATCTAATATTTCAAATATATTATCTTTAAAATCAGGATAGATTTCTAACCTGAGACTTCTCAGTGTAAAGCATCTATACCAGTATTCTTCATGTATTCTTGTAATCCTGTATACTCATGTATGATTAAGGCTGTGAAATATGAAAAGCGTCTCTAAGAATTTCGAAAAGTATTTAATTCGTTCAATCATTTTTCTATTCAGTTTTTCTTACAGTTTTAATTCACTGTTTTGATGTCTTCTCCTATTTTTTTAATTTTTCTAATATTTTTAATCTTTTGCAAAGAACTTCATTAGAGAGTGGATTTATTTTATTTTTGTTTCGAACTAAATTCCTTAAGGTTTGACATTATGTAACATAATTGTATTGATAAGTCTGAAAACTTTATTTAAAAAATACTTCATTTTATCATTATTCTTATTATTAGTATATTTTGTAATTTTTTTTAAACGTAAGATATTAATCTGCCCCTGCCAACGAACTTTTGACAATCCTCATGAGGAGTAATTATTTTAAGTGAAACCAAATTTTATTACAGTAGATTTATGGTTAACTTAGTGTATAACTGAAGAGAAGTTGGTTGGGATGTTCACTACAATAAAACTAATAAATTGAAAATGTTATATAAAAATTTTTATATTTAACGACGTTTCGGCCCAAATTTCAGTTCTTCATCAGGGCTAAGAAAATATCAGACAACAATATCAGAAATTAACAACTAAAAAAAAATAAAAATTACATTAATAATAGTGATGTAACGATCATGTGAAAAAAAATAATAACAGTAATAATTAGTAAAATATAGAAAACGAATATGAATTTATGTAAAGAAAACGATATATTCAAATAGAAAAATTAAGATACTGTAAAATCTATCATAACATACTGACTACATAGAAGAGAAATAAAAAGTTAAAATTATGTAAATTATTAAAATAGAATATAATCAGTAAATTTATAAATATGCACAAAATGGACGGAGAGGTGTGGAAAAGGATGTAAAAAAAAAACTGTAAATTGGGAGAATGAGGTGTCACGGATTATCAGTGTAACATCAATCGCAATTTTATAATAGCTGTCAAAATAATATTATTGTGCGTTCTAGTTTTATTATATTCCCGAAATGTTTCGGATGATCTCAGTAATAATAAGTTACTGAGTTATTAATGAATAACTTTGGGAGACAAACTTCAGTCACTTTTTTTCCAATACAGTGTACTTTTATACAGTTATCACATACGTTTTATTATTAATTATAACTATTCATTATCCAAAAATACTTATTTATGTGTCAATTACTACGTATAGATGTTAAAAAGTTACAAAATTAAAAAAAAAAAAAGCAATACCTAGTGTTTCTCATTTCTACAAGGCCACTGAAAATATTCCGCCTCCGAACTCGCTCTCATTAATATTCATGTCGTTGACTTTTTCCTTTTTATTTTTTTTTTCAACTTCACCCTGCGTCCCTACTTACGTGGCTGGTTTCTGGCAAGTAATTTTTATAGCAGACACCAGAATTTCAGAAGCACAATTAAAAGTTTTAATGAGCTGTAATAATAAGAGGGCGCAGTTAAAAACTACCATGTAATCCGGCAGAAATCGCTTTTAGAATTAAAGGTAAGCTGAGCTCCGACCACAGGGAGGTGGGATGGCAAGCAAGTTGGATAGCAAAAGGGCCCAAGTTCCAGCAGACCTTTA
This sequence comes from Nezara viridula, assembly GCA_928085145.1. Classification (NCBI taxonomy): domain Eukaryota; kingdom Metazoa; phylum Arthropoda; class Insecta; order Hemiptera; family Pentatomidae; genus Nezara; species Nezara viridula. Next base: position 117,706,472 of record OV725077.1, read on the forward strand.
CAACTCCAGTCTACTGTCTAGTTCGGCCTCTGTAATTCAGCCAGTGGCCACCAGACCATCTCTTTGTGGCCAAGGGGTGCTACTTTGTCCATGCTACTTGATGCGGAGTTGGCAAACCTAATACTCTCATTCAGATGAAATCATGCAGTAATGCGCACTACGCTAAATATTTTGGCTTGATAGAAACAATAATGCTTACTAGCTATTAATAAATTCACAAATTTTAAAGCGTATAATACATCAGATAATAATGAGATTTTATTGTGTGAATTGTTTGTAAAATAAAATTATATGTAATTAATAATATAGGCGTTTAATTTTGTTTTCGCATTCGACTGGTTTATGAAAAAATCTTATATTATTATGTCCCAATTTTAGATATTTATAATAGAGATCAGAGAGCACATTCACACCATTATTGACGTTTAATACGTTTGAAATATAAATAACAATACAGCTGGGCGTAACAATTTCGGTGTATTCAAACCGATACTTCTGATATATATTTTTTTCTTAGAGGCTCCCTGCATTAACGAAATTCACAAGTTATAATTCTCACATCTTTACCCAAGTTTATTTCAGGAGAATCAGAGATCTTGAAAAAAAAAGAGACGACTACAGTGACAGAAGGGTTATTTTTACAAAATAAATACATGTAAGGAATAAAAATATAAGTAAAATAAAATTTCCTGAAACTTTATGAAAAATAAAATTATAAAAAATATTTAAAGTGTTTCAATCGAAAGTTTATGTATTATTTCGGGGATCTGCAATTGCCAAATAGAGACAAAACAGAAAAAGTGAGAGAGTGAGGGTGAGAGTGAGATTGAGTGAGTGAGTGAGTGAGAGGTTTATCTTCTAAAACTGAAACTAGAAAAACCAAATAAAGTTTAAATCCAATGAGCTAAGAATAAAAATTAAAAGATGATTTTTTAAACTAAAAAAGTCTAATAAGAATCCTTATCTAGAGCATTGTGTAAGAACTAGGATCACAAATCCAGAACTAATAATTATTGATAACCATTCCGGACAAAGTAATTTAATTTAATTTTGTTGAAATTGCTTCTTTTTTTTTTCTTTTTTTTAAATCTTTTTATTGAGAAATAATACATTTTGCCACATTTAAGGGCACTGAGTACTAAAGCTGAGTGAGGCCCATTCATACTATATATACAATGCAATAAAAAAATAAATAAATAAAAATATATATCTATATAACAAAGGTAAAAACTATAAAACTAAAGAAATGTAACTTGAATTCAAATTTAAAAAAAATAATAATAATAAAAAAAATATATATAAAAAAATACAGAAATTGGTAGCAAATTAAATAAATCATAAGTAAAATAAATAGATATATAAAAAAGAAAAACATTCATACTTAATATATAAAAAAGAAAAACATGTTGGAATTGCTAGAGAAAAAAATTGAGGAACTGTGGTTTTAGTTACAATGTGGTATCAGTTACAACTGTGGTACAGTTACAAAGCCAGTTGCAAATGTGGTTGTTGTATCGGATTCCCTAAGTACTCTGAAAGCTATGAATAACATGTATCCAGACCATCCAGGGATAGACTGCATTCTAAGTCTTATAAAAATGCTTCATAGAGTTGGAACAACGGCACATTTTATCTGGTCGCCTGGCCATATAGGGATTAAAGGAAATGAAATGGCTGATAGAGCAGCAAAGGAAGCTCTTACTCTTCCAGGCCGCGGTAAAGTTTTTTTGACACCATCTGAACTTGCACGACCTCTGAGAGAAACCATATTCCAAGAATGGCAAAGACGGTGGGACAACAGCGCACCTAGCAAATTAAAAACAATAAAGAAAGAGGTGCAATCGTGGACCAGCTCCAGACGCAGCAGTCGTAGAGAAGAGGTCGTCCTCACGCGGCTGAGGATCGGACATACTAGACTGACTCACCTCCACCTCATAACAAAAGATTCTATCCCCAGATGTCAAAAGTGTAACCAATCAGTAACTATAAAACATATTTTGGAAGAATGCCCTTTTTACACCGCAAGATTAAAAGATTTTGGAATACCACAGAATATATCAGCATCTCTGGGAAATCAAGAAGAAATCGTTACCAAAGTCATCAAGTTCCTGGATAGTGAAAGAATTAAAAAACACATTAGACAGGCCTTTTTTTATTTATTTATTTATTTCTTAATTTTTTTTTATCTACTTATTTTTATTATATTTTTCTTATTATTATTTATTTATTGTTTCACTTGATTTCATTTCATTATACATTCATTTGTTTATTAATCTCAATTCATTTATTGATTCTAATGCTATTTTTTAAAGTTTATTTATTTATACATTTTTTATACATCTTATTACCTATAAATGTCTATTATTATCCTTATTTATTTATTTTATTCTATCAATCCATTTGTGTTTGTGTTTTTTTTTTTCTTTTTTTTGTACCAATTATCCAAATAGTATTAAATGATGTTATTTAGTTGATCGGGCGCTTATGACCTGGATGTTTTGCGCCTAGACATCAAAATAAACAAACAAACAAGTTACAAAATAGTGGTACATAGTTACTAAAATAAGATAAAATAATATTAATAAAAATTTAAAGAATTCACTTCAAATTACGAAAATTTAACATGACACGGCAAATTTGAGTTATCATTTAATGAGTTATTATTTTTTAAAATTAACAGAAATAACATTTATGTCAACAAATCGTAATTTTACCACTATAATAATGTGTTTTATCAAAAAATAAAATTATTTTCCAGTGTCTGAAGAATTTTTTTTTTTTTTATGGAAATATAGATTCAGCCATTCTTTATTCTATAAATGGTTATGACAACTATACTGGACGAGTGATATATAATTTAATAGTTTAGAAATCAGTGATTGGCAAATCCTTCTCATAGTAGAGAATGAGTTAATGGGTGAAATAAAATATTTATGAGGTGCGAATAGATTTGAGGAGATGCCAATGGGCAGATGAATAGGCTGCTAGCTGGCTGGGCCTGTAGCAGCAACCAATTGGCCTCCAATAATGCTAAGCGACCCACAAAGGCCTATGATCACTGAGGGCATAGCGGTGACCTGACTGCCCTGTGCTCGCTACCACTCCATACCAAACATTATAAACCAAACAACAATTCATAGCAATTTTTAATATTAACATCACATACAATTATAAAGATCCAAGTATCAGTAGATTTATTAAGCGGCTACTAATATCTGATATTATAGAACGATTAAAAACTCTGTGGGTTCAAAAGCCGAAACATAGAGTCGGAATAAATTGTGCATTAATGACTTCGACGAGGACTTCAAAACCCAGTATAAACTTTTTAGAACGACGCTGGACCCTGCATTTTAACAATCTGAAATTAACCATTTTTTGAGGTAAACCACAATAAAACTTGCAGATATGTTAAGTTCCACGGTATAGGCAAAACTTGGCACTTGTGTAATTGTCCATGGTAAAGGCTTTAAAAATAAAGTGATTGCTATTCTCTGTCTTTGATGGTCTTCGAAGAAGTAAAAATCTATTTTAAAGGTAAGTAGAGAAACAAAATAGCTCTCTAATCTGTTGCGCACATCGGATAATATAGAAAGACACTTCATGATATTTTTAATAAACAAGTACTTATCAACGCTCAGTAATAGACTTCTATAACCTTCTCAAGTGAGAAAACTACATACCGAGCCTTTTCGCAAAAAAAAAAAAAAAATGTAGAATAAATATATATGGATCACTGAAATATGGAAAATTAACATTACAACAATCTCATGTTTATTAATTTCACCCTACTTAGCTTTCCGTACTGTAATATGTATATATACTGACAGGCAAAAAATTCCACCCACTTGAATTTTTCATGTTTTCATTTAAAAATATTTTTGCTTAAGATTGGTCTATTGTTTTTAATAAATAAATAGGTAAACTTTTTTTTTCTTTTCAATTACGAATGTTAATATAGAGGACAATAACCCTTAATCCTTAATTCAATGAAATGATTCTAGATTCCAACGTTTACTTTCTATGGAAAGATGTTTATTATGTTTATTCAGTATCATAAGTCAGTGCCATTTTTTGCAGCACATTTCTTAGTCTCCGGCTTTTAATTTTTTCAATATATTTTTTTTTTTTTTTAACTTTTATGTTTTATTCACACCTGTCATAATGGCAATAACAACCAGTGAATGTGAGATCGATTGCTGCTAAATAAAATGTCATGAAAGGCATGAGGAGGATCAGTGCCCAGCGGCACCTCACTCGGCGTGATATCTACATTAGGCGAGGAGGTCCCTCATCCAGCTCCTCTTCAGTCTTCTACAGACGTTACCTGGCATATTCGTAGTGACCATGTCATTTATAAGTGTATTATAATGTCCTTGTAAGTTGTCATGGAATCGTTTGTAATGAGTACGTATGTGTTCGTTAACAGTCGGCATATGGAGGTCAGTATGTAAGGCCATGTTGCTGACGTACCAAGGAGCTTTTGTAATTGTTCCGAATGTTTTTGCTTGAAAGATTTGAAGTTTGTTTAAGTGAGTCTTTTTAGCAGTTCCAAATATCTGTGATGCGTAAGTCCAAATAGGTTATAGTAAGTAATTGTATGTGTTCAATTTCTGTCTAAGTTTTAGTGTTGAATTTTTCGAAAGAAGTGAACTCAGAATTCTTAATCTTTGATTTAACGTTTTTCGTTTTTTGATTATATGTGGGTCATTTTTCTGTCAAATGTCAGACCAAGGTAGTGAACAGTGTCTGTCTGTGGAATCTGTATATTGTCAAGGAAAACTGGAGGGAATGTTTCATGTCGAAGCGTAAATGTGATGTGCTGTGATTTGTCTTGATTTAGTCGGATTTTCAAAATTTTGAACCAGTCATGTAATCTTTTTAAATACCGTTTTAGGGTCTGTGAGGCGTATGTTGGATTTTTGTGTCTTGCTAAAATTGCTGTGTCGTCTGCATATGTCGCTGTTGTATGTCGCATATGTTAGGACTACAAGGTATGTCATGGGTGTATGTGATATAGAGTAGTGGAGTAGTAACATATGTCGCATATGTTAGGACTACAAGGTATGTCATGGGTGTATGTGATATAGAGTAGTGGAGCGAGTACTGAACCTTGAGGTACTCCTGCTGAGATAGACCTAATGGAAGATAGTTCTGACCCGTGTCGGACCGAGAAAAATCTATCGGAAAGGAAGGATTGTAGAATTAGATAATATGTAGGTGGGAGTATTGTCTTGAGTTTAAAGAGAAGTTATTGTATTAAGTTTAAAAATGCCTCATAGTGCTGAGGATGTTGCGAGTAGTGTGGCACTCATTGATGATGAACGTTCCGTAGATATGCAGCTAATGCCATTGGAGTTCCATTTGAAACTTTACGAGACGCCGTCAGCCGTTTTCGAGAAACTGGCTCTTACAATAGAAGGCCCGGTTCTGGACGGCCTAGGGTAACAGAACCACGGGATGACCGGTTCTTGACTTTGAGAATTTTACGAAACCGGCACCTTACCGTTGTTCAAGCGATTGATCAGCTCGAAGCAGTTGGAGATTTCTGAACGAACCGCTCGGAGAAGATTAAATGAGTATGGATTAATGGCTTTTCTTTCAGTAAGATTACCAGAGTTGACCAGACCTCACAGAGTAACAACGGCTTGCTTTTGCTCGAGAACACAGCCATTGGACTATGGACGAATGGAGTGCTGTACTTTTTACAGATGAGTCAAGACTCGCTCTTCGATCTCCAGACGGGCGTGAAAGGGTGTGGAGAAGAAGAAACGAAAGATATGCAGCTTGTAATTTTTCCCACCGCAAACCTTTCCAACGTGGTTCCTTAATGGTGTGGGCTGGGATTTCAATGGAGCGCCGCACAGAATTGGTTGTTGTTCGTGGAGGGTCTTTGACGGCCATTCGCTATGTAGATGAGATTTTAAAACCTCATGTGTTGCCTATCCTCAACGAAATCGGCGATCGTTCTACTCTAATGCACGATAATGCACGCCCACATGTAACCCGCATAGTGTAGACGTTCCTTCAACAGAACAATATTGAGGCTTTAGACTGGCCAGCACGTTCTCCAGATTTGAACCCCATTGAACATTTATGGGATAACCTCGGAAGACGAATAAGAGCGCGTGCAACACTTCCTAATACACTGCAGAACCTTGAAAGGGCTCTCCTGGAGGAATGGGCTATCCTCCAGCAAAAGGGACATTTCCCGAGTGGTTGAAAGTATGTTGAGGCGTCTTCAAAGAATTGAAGGCAAGAGGAGGAAACACGCGCTACTAAACGATGATGTAATTAATTTCGTTTAGAACAATAATGGTTCGTTTTTCAATTTTTTTTCTGTCTAATCTTTCTTATCCAATCACATTTTGATTATTAAAGGTAAAATGCCATAAATACTAAGTATTATTTACAAATACCATGCATTATATACAACTACAACTTTTTTTACAAGTGGGTGGAATTTTTTGCCTGTCCGTGTATATATTGTGGAAATATCCGTCGGTGTCTGTTTTTGCATTAATGCTTCAGTTCATTTCAGTGACATCTCATTTCAATGAGATTTCTCATTGTTGTTTCCTTCTGAACGTACTTAAATGATTTTTGAAGTGGTATTCACATAAATATACATACAAATATCCCATCCTATTTTTATTGATTTTCTTTTGTAGCTTTAAATAATACGATCATATATATATATATATATATATATATATATATATATATATATATATATATATATATATATATATATATATATAGCGATAGTAACGGAATATCTGAGGTGAATATACACTTAAAGGGAACTCCAGTGAGAATTCAAGGAAATGTTAGACAAGGAATTATGGATGTCGAGATGATTTAGACATGTCAATGCATTAACGGCGCTCCCAAGGTGGAACGTAGACCACAAGGAGCTTAAGGTGAAGACATAGGATTGGATAGCAAGGCAGTTATAAGGAGTATTACACCTGGATACAAGATACCTCCATTAGGACAAACTATATCCTCCAATTCAGAAGACAACGAAGCTATCCCTTCCGAACAATGGAATTAGAGTGATATATTGTATGGAATGCATTAACCCATCTTGAAAAGATTGGTCTGATTTCAGAACTGAATTCCTAGTGAATATAACATATTAAGTTTATTAAAAAATAGTTTCAAACAAATATGAATTGAAATATTTTCTGTCTAAAATCAAATTAAAAAAAATTACTTTCGGTAGTGAAAAAAAAAAAAAAAAAAATGCTCAGGTTTAAGTTCCTTATACTAAACTGAAACCCATGTTATAAGATAAAATCTGAAGCAATGCGTCTATTTATTTCTCGGTCTTAGCCTCCTCCTTGTATATATTGCATATAGGTATAATTGTGTTTATAAGTTTTTATTTTATTTTATTTGTTTATTTTTTATTTTTATTTACTTTCTTCATCAGTATTATTTATTTACTTTTTATATTTATATTTATTTCTCTATTATTTGTAAATATTGTATGAATGAGAACTATTAGTCCTAATACTTATAGCATTCCAGCAGTGGCTGATTGTATTATTATTTAATAAATATATTATTAGTAAGTAAGCTTCCTCCTAGCGTTGATTAATCATAATGTCATTTGTTTTTTGTAGAGAAAAAAAATGAATCGTTGCAATATAATTAGTTCAATTATACTTTTATTTATGTCTTTTTCTTGTCGTGCAACCATGTAAATTCTCTGATCTATTTTAGTGATAATAATTTTTTTCAAAAAATTATAGCATCATTCTTTCCTAAAATAAATCATCCATGCCTAAAAGCGAAAAAAAAGTATAATAATAGTGAATATAGGGACAGCCTTCTGGTCTCCAACATTCAAATTAAACATTTTGAAACTAATTAGGCTGTTATATGATCTAATCTTGATTAAAATACGTAATTAAAATAAAATAAATTGCACGGAGATTCTGGAGAGAAAAAAGTTGCAGAAATGTTTTCAAAATGATAAAAATAACCTTTGACCAACAAAATAAAGATTAATGGTATATTACAGTTGTCAAGTTTTAATCATATATATGACTAAATATAAAGAGTTTTTAGATAATGCACTATACTATTATAATTATATTGTATTATAATCCATCATAAATTCCTCAAATGGATGTTAGTAAAGTACTCACATTTATGTGACCAAAAAATACAAATGGATTAAAAATTAAAAATCCTTAGGGTATATTATTACTGTTAGTGAAAAAGGTCGTATGTAACAATTTTATTTGTTAACTCTATTTGTGCTAAAGGTGAAATTTTGTAGTTTGCTACAATGGAAAATAGTATAGGAAAATAAACTTTGAAATTATACTAATAAATCATAAAGTGGTAATCAGTTTTTATGCTCATATGTAAAAAAAATAGAATTTCTTATATGACCTGTTGCACTAACAGTAGTTAGCTATATGATCATAAATCAAAAAGAAAAAATATGTATAAATAAATCAATATATTATTTTTCACTCAAATAAGCTTATAAGATCTTTAAAGTTAATAAAAACTATGTTTGGGAGACTTTAATCTTAAGAAATAATAAACAGTTAGTATTTTTAAGTGATTGAGTATAGAAACACCAACAGGAAAAAAAAACAAAAAAGCTGACTGATAACATCAGACATTGACATAGATAGATCACAAAGAAAACAAATTGTAAATACAGGATGCTACAGGTTACATTCCGTTGTTGGACGAAGAAAGGTCATAAAGGCGCTCAATTTGTTTCTTTATAATACACTTTGTAGGGTAGGAAGAGGAGGAGGGGAGGAGGTGAAAAGCAAGTTTTAAGGGGTTGTTATAAGTTGGACTAGGCCAGGCTGAGAAATGGCCAGGAATCTGCCGTGGAAAGTTTGGCGCCTCGGAGAGGGAAGTTTATGTATATTTTGATAAGGGGGTCCGGCGGAATCCATTATATCAAGAATGTTTCCACGAAAGTCCTTAATGAAAACGGCTTCATTAATAACAGATTATACTTTTGATGAGAGGGCAAATTGGTAAAAATTAAGGATTCCCACGGTAAAGGCATGCCCAGGCTTACAAGGATTCCTTATTGAACTCTTTGAACCTCACAACATTATAATTCTCATGAGTGTATGCACTAGTATTTTTTTATCACTAAAAAAAAAAAATAAAAAGAAGAAAAAGGAATATTCTAATACTATACGAAGTTTAACAATGTATTCAGATGAAAAACAATATCTATTGCTGAGCAAACAAGAGGATGATCTGTAAGATGTTACGCAACATTGAATCAAAATCGTTAGTAGCCTTCAACTATTTTGTTTAAAGTAAATAAAACATTTAATTTATTAGTATAATAAATGATAATATAATAAATATATAAAGCGTTGAAATGTTATGTTTTGGGAAGTTAAATTTATTCGGGATGCCACTGGATAATTATTTATGATAATTACCCAGAAATGTTTAATAAAAAATTAGTAAAATAAATTTGGATCTAAAATATATTGATTGGTTCAGAATTAATTAATTTGATTTCTTTATCAAAGGCTGCTTTGTGTTTATCATGCGTTCTAATTACACACATTACCTGCGATCATCAATGATATAAATAGGTGGCATGATTAAAATAACTTCTACTAAAAACTTAATTTATTTCTGCGTTTAATAAAGAATGTATACAAATTATTTTAGAAATGTTAATGTGAAAATACTATTTACAATAAACTAAATAAAAAAACATGATTTAATAATGACTGTGTATGTATGATTTCAGATGGACTGTTTTGAGAATTATTTTGCCATGAAATATTCTAGCATTGGTAAATTTATTGTTGGGAATAATACTTATCTATTATGGTATGCTAAGTGGTGTAGTTGGTAGAGTCCTTCGCTGCATCTGCTAATCCGAGATCATCTCCTCATGGTTCAAAGCTCTGCCAGGATCTTCATGGTCTGTGTAGGGCCAAGGTTTCAGTACCCAAGCCGGAAGAAACCTAGAGACCCATCCTCAAGGCCGGACATCAACATAAGACCCCTTTTCTCGGTAGATTTTAAACAAACCTTCCAGGGTGAGGCAAGCATGGTTTCCATTGGTTCTTAACTTCACCCTATTACTTTACAATAACTGGTAACACCCTAAAAGGAGCCAGTTACTTAGCCCGTAACTAGTTTTTACTCTGAGTACGCCTTTCCTATAGCCCCTTGTCCTTAATCTACCTGCTCTCTACAATTGACGCCGTTATTGATGTCAAAAGTCGGTTTGGTTCACCTTTGTTTTCTACATCTCACAACAATTTCAATTTCTTTTTTGTCATGTTCAATACAATTATACAGTAGTGTATAATAAACGACGTTTTGCACTAACAGTAGCGATATGCAGGTTCAGTATGTATTGGGAATCATTTTTAAATCAAAATTTATCAAATACGCGACTTACAGATGTGGAACACTTCCCTGTTTTAGTATTCGCTGATGAACGAAATTCGTGGATATCAAACTCACGGATATTAAGGGATTATAGTGTTTCCGAAATCGGCTTCTCCCAGGGATTTTATTCTCATACGAACAATTGTAGGCTTTTAAATATAGATATTGTGCAGCCAATGAAAACGGTTGCACACTTTTTTTGTTTTTGGGAACAGACAGATTACACAGGCACAGACACACTCACAGACCGTTTCTCGGGATTTGGTTATTTTAACTCACAGAACCTCGAATAGCGTAATTCCTTTAAAGACTTGAATTCAATTTTTTTCATGATTACAACATAACCCATGAAAGGGTTGAAACCGAAGGGTTCACGGATTCAAATTACAGGGTCGGAGGACTTTTTACTCTAGCAATAATCCCTGCCTTCACCCATATCGTGGGAAAACCCCTTATAGCCTAAGAGGAAGGGAAAAAAAAGATTAAAATACCTTCCCTAAGAATATTTTTCATATATTGGCGATGTAATAAGTAAATTAAATAAGCCGGGAAAGAAAAAACAATTCGAAAACGTAAATTTTTTAAAACTCTATTTGATGAATAATCAAATATTTTTATGGTGTAAAACGGTTTGAATATATGTATTTGAATAAATCATTTACTTCGATAGGTGGTTGAAAAACTCAGTCTTTGATTTCAACTTTTCAATTTGTAACTATTAGGTGAAATAGATTAGTTTTATTTTTTTAGTAACAGGAAAATAAAGTAAAACATTGACTCATCATACCAGTAACCGCAAAAAAAAAAAATTATGATACTTATCTACAGTAGAAACTAAAGCAAGCGTTGACAACAAGACAGCAGTGGAGAGGGGCTCATGCGGTCAAAGGTCTTCTTATATCCATTAGAGCTGGGTAATTAAACAGGGTTCGTATTAATTCCCTCTCCTGGCTCATCCGGATTATAACCCGGCACAAGACGTGCCCAACAGGAGATCCCAACCCAACCTACAAACAATTAGGGGTTCATTATCTTCCATGTTAACTAAAAATGTAATAAGAAACATCATGAAAAAAAAGTAATCCTTAATTTACAAATCGATAATGAACCACTGGTTAGTTATTCGCATGATCACTCTTAATCTACAAAATATTTAAATGTCTCACAGTTTAAATGCAACATAAAATCAACTACTATTCGATATATAAGGCCAGAGTATTGTTTAGGCACAGAAAAGACACAGTACACATCAAAAACTGAAAACGACTGAGGAAATGACGGCCGTACATTTCCCATAAGATAATCCGAGAAAAAAAAAGGGGCGAAGGGTTAATAGAACGTAGGAAAGGTGATAAATATTATAATATTTATACAGAGCTAATTTGAAGGAACGGGGAATACTCGAGGATTGGGTTGCACATGGGAAATGATAAAAAAATATCCGATACCTATTACTCCACTTGGACAAACGACTCACTTGAAACCCTCATGCCAGATTGGAACGACTAGAAACAGCCGGACGTTTTCTACTACTGCAGCACTTACTAGTATTGCCTAAACGCAAGACAAAGACGAGAAGGAGGCGTTTTGGGTCTTGGTTTTGCGTCAACGAACCTTGGTCTTGGTCTTGATCTTACGCACTTAGTCTTGGTCTTGGTCTTGCTCAAGAGTCTTGCAGTTAACTATCAGCTTATTGCTATTTATTAATATGATACATTAAATCTTAGAAAAACACTACAAAATAACGACAATTAGATGTTTTATTGACATAAATATTGTAAAGTACAACTAAATCAATAAAATTAAGAATAAAGAAAGATAGTGATAATCTTCCTCCATCCCTCCGATTATATGGAATTAAAGAGTTGTAGAGTAAAGACAATTTATGTATTGTTGCCAACGATTTTAATTAAAAATTTATTGTGTCCACTTAAAAGATTAATATATATAAAAAAAAGTACAACTTTAAATGTGTCCATTATAAAAACAATTGAAATAGATTCATTTTCCTAAAAACCGATAGTGAAATCATTAGTGTATGATTCCTTAGATGAAACAAGCAATGTAAACGGGCAAGTGAACCAACATTAAAATCAGCTAACCAAAAACAATATATAATATAACAGGTAAAACTGGTTCGATCAAGATGATTATTTTGTCAACAGTTTTGTCAGAAACTTAACGACCTTTCAAAGAATAGTCTAAAATAAACAGCGTCTTCACAGGCGAATATCAGGCCTTGTTATTATTAACAGAAAAAAAACATAAAAAATGGCCTTATAGTTATAGACTCTTTAAGCTCATTAATGGCCATTGCCGAAGGGAAAGCCGACAATGCCATTTCCAGGAAAATCAAAAACTGCCTCTGGGAAATGAAGGAGTCGCCGGACAGAGACATCGTCCTCGCAGGGCACCCTCAGATTGTGGCATATCTGGGAACGAAGCTGCAGACAGCGCTGCGAACCTGGCAAGAAGAAAAACTAATGGAACCAGAATGATCAATCTGTATTTTCAGATCACTGCAAACGACCACTGCTGACTGGAGATTGGAATGCAAAACAATCCTAAATGAAAAATGGCAATTCAAGTGGAACCTATCTACGAATAAATTGCAAGAAATTAAAAAAGATACCAAACCGTGGACGACCTCTTTCAGAAAGAACAGGAAAGAAGGAACAATTTTAACTCGGCTAAGAATTGGACATGCAGCCTTTACCCATGGCTACCTAATGAGAGGTCTGGAACCACCATTTTGTAAAACATGCAACACATCACTTACACTGAAACACATTGTAACAACTTGCAGACTATAGTCTGACACCAGAACAAAACATAATATACCTTCCAACATATCTGAAGCACTTTCAGATGACGAAGAAAAGATGCAAAAAGTGTTTGAATTTATAAAAGACATTAAATTTGTACACCTAATTTGATTATATCTAAAGCCGCTAATGACCCAATCGGGTAGATGCCGAATGTAACAATAAATAAATAAAATAAAATAAGAAGTAGTCATCAAAACAGGCTCAGAAACGTTTAGATCCGCTTAAAACCGATAGGTTTATATGTGGCGAGTTAGCTCCCCAAAACAATTGCTTTTTCTTGAATTTTCACTTCGATTTTTTTTAAAAATTTTTTTCTTGAATTGTCTCGGGAATTCACTAAAAATACGACAATTTAAAAGACTGTAAGTGCAAAATGAGAAGAAAGTTTCATTAAAATCGTTAGAGCCGTATAATGTTAATTTTTTTTTTTTTTTTTTATTTATTTATTAATGATATTTACAACTGTATTACAAGTAAAAATACATTCAGTAAATGTGTACAATAGAATATAATAACATGAAATCATTTGGTGAGAAACTACCCACTGGTAGCACTCTAAAAATGTATTTACAAAAGGAGATCTCGAGGCCATCTTCTTTTCAGACGCCTCGGAGGGTTGTCAGGTATCGAAAAGGAAGCAAGGTTAGAAACGAGAGGGTTAGGATGGTTCTGAAGTTTATTATGGAAGGAAAGGTATCTGGATTGGGCCAGGTCAGAAACATAAGGAACATTAAGGTCGTTATGGATGATTTTGTTTGTGACAAAGTAAGGAGCTGTGAGGATTTTACGAAGGATTTTGGATTGTAAGGATTGGATGCGAGAGGAATTCGATGGCTTAGTGGAGCCCCAGAGCTCAATTCCGTAAGTCCAAATAGGTCTTATTGTAGTCATGTATATGAGTCTTTTGTAATTGACTGGGAGCTTAGAGCGTTTGTCTAGTAAGTGCTGGAGTAGTCGGAAACGTCGAGCTGTTTCTTGTCGTTTCAGTCTGGTATGAGGATTCCAAGTTAGACGTCTGTCTAAGTGGAGTCCAAGGTATCGAATTTGTTCAACAGGGATAAGTGGGGTATTATTAAAGGATACTGTAGGACAAGAGGACATAGGTTTACGACGAAGGGTAAACGTGATTTGATGGGATTTATTGGAATTTATTTTGATCCTCCAGTTTTGAAACCATTCTTCAAGGTTTGTGATGTGTGATTGAAGGGTTTGGGATGCAATTGTTGGGTCGTTATTAATTGATAGGACACATGTATCATCGGCATACGTGGTAATAACAGTGTTAGGATGGGTTGGGATATCAGCTGTATAAACTGTGTAAAGGATAGGACCTAGGATACTACCTTGAGGAACACCAGCGGACTGGGAAAAAAGGGATGAATAGGCATTATTATGATTTACTTTGAAGGATCTATCAGTTAGATAGGAACGGATAATGAGGAAGTATGTAGGGTGTAGGAATTTACGGAGTTTGTAAAGCAGTCCTGGGTGCCAGACTCGATCAAAAGCCTGTTCTACATCGAGAAAGACTCCCGTGCAGTACATTCCGCGCTCCAATGCAGAGGAGACAACATCCACCACACGATGGCATTGCTGGATAGTGGAATGGGATCTGCGGAATCCAAATTGATGATCTGGGATAATGTGATTAGAATCTAGGATGGGGTGCAGGCGTTTTAGGATGAGCTTTTCCAGGATTTTGCCTAGGATGGGTAAAAGGGAGATAGGGCGATAAGAGGATGGATTTTCTGGTGGCTTTTTGGGTTTATGTATCATTTTGATAATAGATAATTTCCAAGGGTTAGGAAAGTATGTGGTTCGCAGAACAGCATTATATATATACGTAAGGAATAGGATGGCTTTCCGAGGAAGCAGTTTTAGAATCTGGGATGTAATTAGGTCGTGTCCAGGAGCTTTTCGGGAAGGTAACGTTTGAATGATGTCGGATATTTCTGAAGGATGAAAGGCTTTAGGTGGAAGAGACATTTGGAATGGGATATCCAGTTCTGCTTCAATACATTCAAGGTGATTTGGGTTATGAATATCAGGGTGTGGATTAAAGGTTTTAAAGAGCTGATGAGCAAAGATTTGTGATTTTTCTTCATCGGATTTGGACCAGGTTTGAGCTTCAGTAAGAAGTGGATGATTACAGTCTTTAAATTTCAGGAGCCTTTTAGTGGTCGTCCATAGTGATTTTCTTGTATTTTCTAATTTCAGATTTTAGTTTGTTAGTCAGTTGGGTATAGTGAGTTTTATCTGTTGGATATCTGGTTCTATGCCACTTCGATCTTGCTCTGCGTTTTTCCTTCAATAAGATACGAATATGCTGTGGCAAGTCAGTCTTTTGTGAATTGTTGAATTTATTGATAAAAGTGTTATTATTTATACTGTCTGTTATTGATGCTGTCAGTTTTTCAATGGCATCATTAATGTCCTCTTTTGTCTTTAGCGGAATTTTTAAGTCTAGTTTGTTTTCCAAATCTTCACGAAATTAGTCCCAGTTCACTCGTCCTGTGATCAATTTAGGAGGTGATGGTTTAGGAGCATAGCTCGAATGTAGTGAAAGCAGAACTGGACTATGGTCTGAAGAAAGGTCATCAAGGGATTTTATTATGGTTTGTGAGGAGGAGATCTGAGAAGTTATAAATATATCTAGGATATCGGGACGTTTTTTGAGGGATGTTGGCCAATAAGTAGGACTCATGTGCGAAAGGATTGAATAATTGCTGGAAGATGAAACACGTGATAGGATGTTACCGCGGGGGTTGGATGTTCGACAACCCCAAATGTTAATTTTAAACTTCATAAAGCATAAATATATATGTTTATACAATTAATTGATTAATGTTTTTAGCACATAAGTTAGATTCGCACATAAAATTAATAAAAGCTTTTATTAGTAGTTTAGGTACTGCGAGTTATTATTTTGAGCACTAGGAGATTATGAACAAGTGCCACTCATCCTTCACGTTCATTAGTTTTCTATTTAGATTTTGATTAAAACGTTTCTCCATAACGGCCTGCACACAGTGGTTCCAAATGGATATAATACTTTTTACGTTCTTTTCTGGACTAAAACTACTAATACCCAATCAGGCCTAAGCTATTCAAGGCCAGATTTTTTTGTTGTTGAATGTAATTTAAGTATTGAAAAATGTGTACAGCCTTAATTTGGCTAACCAATCATTTCAGTTTTCACAGAATTATAAAATGCTTTTCCACTATTTAGAGGATAAAAATACGAAAAAAAAACAATATTTATTTTGCTCATAGGGAACTGTTTCAAATTTTAGGTAATTTTAGAAGTTCCATGGCAATTCTATCCATTACCTCCACTGCGAATTTTTAGATTCCATCCATTCTTTGAAAAATGTTCGAAAACCTTCATTGAGATGTCTATATCAATAATTAACAAACAATAGTTGCCACCGTTGACTTGAAGCCCTTTGCAATTAATATTTGTCGACGTTTCTCAATACCTGTTACTAGGAGGTAAACTTAAATCATTAATTATATAATTAAATTACTAGTAAATTATAATATCTATTATGACCAGAATAACAATAAACGTTAAGGCAGTACTGTGTCATAAGTCATATGATCAAATAAAATGCAAAAGGAAAGATAAAAAATCTGTAGCATGTACAGTAAAAAAATACGATTCATGGATGAGAATTGACCGATAAAAAAACATAAATTATAGTATCTTATTTGAAGTACTTAGAAGCTAAAACAAGAATTTCTAATGACCGAAAAAACAATGAATTTTAAATAAGATATCTCACGTTATAAACCACGCTGCCATTTATATTTGTATTTTCATATATTTTTTCCGGTAATATATTCATTGCTCACATAATAGTATTGCTACAAAACGAAGAAACAAGGAAATCTGCTTAAAAATAACGAATTTGAAGAATTATACCCAAAACTATCGATTTAGGGATCACTATACAGAAATTGTGAAGCTCATATTCTGAGAACATTAATCTACTTTACTGTCGCTTTGTTCCATTAAGTATACCAAGAAATCAGGATTTGAAATAGAATTTAGAGTCTTAACCCTTTGTTGCTATTTACACACATTTAATTAATATGTTGACACATGGCTCCGATTAAATTTCAAATAAAATTGTTTGTAATTAATGAGTGTATCAGAAAGTTCAGTATTAGCAATTTAATTCTGAAGGATGAAGTGGAATAGTTGTACCAATTTTATCTGTTCATAACAATTTGGAAAACAAAATAGTTACGCTAGTCCAAACAAAAATTAAAAATTACTATTCTTTTTTTCTAAATAAATTTCTCATAAAAATATTTTTAAATTATAAATTTAAAAAGAAAAATGTTTTTGATCGAATAAACGATTTTAATTTCACGATATAAATTTTAAAATACAATTTAAGTTTTCTAATTGTTATTTTTTTAACATGTTTTTCTTCCAATTTTTCTAAACCGGACATCTGTCTATAGCGGACAATTTTTGATTTCCTGTGAGTGTCCGCTTCCTTCGATTAAAAGTTTCATTATAATAACTAAAATAGACTAGTATTAGTAACAATTTACTCTAAATTTTTATTCATGTTTTGTTTTCTTATCTTGCTCCTGTCCTGGCAAATGATGAATTTTTAGGGGCGGGGTAACACAGCGGACTAACGAGTGCACAGCACTGCGCGTTGCCCGGCAACATGATAACCGAAGCTGGAAAGGACAAAATAATTATGAGTTGGAGTCCCGATGCCCGAGAGTCTTTTAAATCTTGCACTCTACTCTCTACTCTACTTAACTCTAGCATTAATCCCCCGGCCTTACCCCTGACCCGCGAAAAACCCCCGTATAAGCCGAAAGGCGTGGTAGGGGGAGAACAAAAAAAAAAAGATTAATTTTTTATTATTATTTGGAAAGCTTTACTCAAATATACAATACCACAAGAAAAAAACAACGCTGTTTATATACGAGTATTAAAATGTTTAAGCACAAGTATATCTGAAAATAGTCTCAGTTTGACTTAACTGCTAGACCTGCAAGACTAGCAGGGTCTGGTCTTGGTCTTGCAAAAGTGCCAGATCAAGACCAAGACCAATTTTGGGCAACACACTTAGCACTAGAACTTAGTACACAAACGCTCAAAACTTCCAACTATTTACTAAAGACTCATATATATTACTATAATAAGGCCTATTTGGACTTACGGGATCGAGCTTTGGGGCACTACTTAACCATCAAATTCCTCTTGTATCCAATCCAAAATCCTCAATGCTTTCTACTTTGTCACAAATAAAATCATCCATAACAACCTTAATGTACCATATGTTTTCGATTTAGCTCAATCCAGATACCTATCCTTCCAAAATAAAACTCCGAACCATCCGAACCCTCTTGTTTGCAATCTTGTTTCCTCTTTTGTTCCTGATAATCCTCCGAGGCGACTGAAAAGAAGATGTTCCCGGGACCTTCTAATATAGAAATATAATTGGAGTGCTACCAATGGGTAGTTTCTTTTCATGTAGTATATGTCATGTTACTTGTTGTATTCATCATTTAATGCAGTTGTAAATTTCAATAATAATAAAAAATATATGTTACTATCCGATTTTCATTTGTTAAAATTTAACGAAAATACCATCATTGATTTCTAAAAAAGTGTGCTTCGTCTTCGAATTGTTAGATTGTGGAGAATCAAATAAATGGAGACTACAGCATAGATTGTTTACAATTTGAAACACAGGGGCTATTAAAGGATGTTCCTCTAAACGTTAAAATGCAAATGGAGATAGCACTCATTTTTCAGATGAGCAAACAAATTGGCGTTTATTGCAAAAAGTCATTAAGTACACTTTTGGTAGTTGACCCTGAAGGTATCTAGTTGTTAATTTCGATCAAATTTATCGATATAATTACCCATTAAGTGCATACAAATAATACAAATCCTTTTATAAACAAAAAAAATAGTATCACTTTGTAATCAAGTATCACTTTGTAATACAATTAGTATCACTAGTAATCAAGTAATTAATGAAATTCTTGTTCCAAAAATATGGTAACTAACGTTAACTAACATTTCTATGTACTAAACTCACATTCTATGTACTTGAATGGTTATAAAAGTAAGTAAGTGTTTAGTTTAACTATGATAGTATGCAAAAATTCATAGACGTGCCTCATGGTTTCAGTTTTTTTTTTTTTTTCATTGTGTGTGTTAAATATTTCAATTAATTATCGGAAATACTATACATATTTATAATTGCAAATAATAGAAATTGGTATTTTAATTGAACCAGAAACTTCAAATTAGACTATCTCAAATTCATTAAAATTGTAATCAATGACTTTTTGCGATATAACGACCATATGGATGAAAGGTTCCCAGATCGTTTTAATTTGTCACGATAGCCAGCAGGAAGAGAAAGGGAAAACTCGCGGCATCGATTAAATATATTTTTTTTCCAATTGGACTAATCAATAAAAAGAGTGAAAAATTTATATACTGCCAACTGAAAATACTATCGGAAACTCCACGAACACCACAACAAAACACTTTATACAGGTTTTGGAGTTCCAAAACAGATAATTGACTTAGATAGATTCAAATAGATGTCGCGATTTTTCCCTTACTCGCCTCACTCTGCGATTAGTATTGCCCAAAATCGGTCTTGGTCTTATACTTTGCAAAACCAAGACCAATGCCGCCTAATTGTTGCAAGACCAAGACCAGGACTGGTAAAAAAATCGATTTTTGAATAAAAATTAAGGCAAAATAGTTACTAATAATTGACAATGTTAATTACTATATATGAATAACATTGGTATAACCAATATACTTTTGCATTGAATTCCTCTAATTTTTCATTCGGGCTTAGTTAGTTTCCTCCTACCTGAAAAATTACAATATCTCTATAGTAGTAAGCTAATAAGTAAATGAAAAAGTATTGTGAAACTATTGCGGAAGACCATGACCAAGACTGAGTTTGCAAGACCAAAACTCGTCTCGGTCTAAGTTACTTTCGAACAGAACACTTGAACATTTGGGCAACACTATGTGCGATGGTCCAATTAGTTGGCCTTCATGATTTACATAGCTCACACTACTGGATAAAAAGTAAAAGTAAACACCCAGAATACACTAATTTCACGTTTTAAAAAAAATGCTGCAGGCTTCATTAAGGGAAGATCTGAAACAATTAGGCGGGCTACTGTCACTCTTCGAAGCCGAAACAAAACGATTCAGGGGTTGATTGTGGTATTTTCGAACATTTTTTCAAATAAGATTTCGATAGCCGAAATAATAATATTTGTATGAAGCATTATCTATTTGTGATTTTTAATACATTTGTAATTTTAAAAAAAAAATTCAAACTAATTCAAAGCGGATAAGAGCTTTTGACTTGTTTTTTATTATCTCCTGTGTACTGCTATGTTCCTGGCCTCGCGTTTCTACGGCGAGTAGGGGGTTCCAGGAACCGCATTTATTTGTATTTAATACTTATATTGGTATTTATATCGGTCCCAGAAGGGAACCGATCTACCGAAAAATATATTAATTCTGTATCAAAAGGTTAGATACCACAGACCCCCTACTGTAGTATCCTAGATTGAACCATATAATTTTTATTGGATTTGCTTTCTAAAGGTATCATGTTTCTAAATTTACCATTTGTTTCTATTACTAATTGGTGGCATGCAGGGTAGATGGTAAAAGTACTAAGATGGTTTACTAACTAATATATTTACAAATTCAAATAACCAAAAACATATATACAATGATATTAGGAGAATCATACAAGAGGAGAATGCTTGATGTTTGATTAAAGTTACATGTATTCTATTGATTCTATTAATTAACGATTTATGGTTGCCAACACAAGTTTACATCTGTATAACTAAATGAGGGTTATTACCTAGCTGGTTCTTCATCATCTTCGAGTCTCCTTCCATGTCGCTCTCCTCAGCCTCCGTCTTCCTCCCAGTGTTCAACCGTCCTCGCTTGACCCCCAGCAGAGTCCCAGCTATCAGTCCATATCTTGCTCTCTCCGCCTCTCCTGATCAAGTCCTCTCCTCAAAACTCTAACCATCCTAGCTTCCAGTCACCCCCTCTCTTTTTGTACTTTTTCCTGATTGGCTGAATATTCCTAGCCTAAGGGATGACCACGCTCTCTCCCCAGGCCAAGGTATTCCACTAACCATGTATATTTTACGTATTTCTGGTGGAAGGTCTTTCTGGATCCTGTTTAAACACTCAGTTGTCGGTCTTGGTCGGTGGTTCTTAAGGGTTTTTATTAACACTTACAAAAGGTTGGGCTCGTGGGTCGTTACCCTCGCTCAGGTATCGCCAGATGTGAGCACTTATGATGTTTATTTATTTATACCTTTAAAATAATTATTCCACCGGCGGTCTTTACAATACATAGCAGTACGAACCCTCCGGTGTTTGTTCGTTACCCCTGATTCACGTGGTATAATATAAATATGTAATAAATATAATATGGATATATAATGATAAATATTTATCTACTGCCTGAATTCGTGAAATTTTGACTAGCACGATATTTAGAGATATTTGATAGATTTATGGCTATGTTTTGAAATCTTTCAATAATGTCACATTTTGCAAAATTTACAATAGTCTCTTAACTGTTACACGTTAAATTACGTTCATGATTAAATGTGTATAATAAAGTATGTTACTATATGATATTATATAAAACTTTTAGGTTATAATTAGAAAAATTATGTCTCCGAAATGCAGGGAAAGAAAAAACTCTTCAACGTTTCGCCAATTCAGGCAACATCGGGACAGAAATGGTAATATATATTTTGATAGATCACTAAGAACATTTTTGGTAGAACTGAGCATTAATATTCTAAGATTTAATTATTAGTTTAGTAATTTAATTTTTTCTTTTTTTGTAACATATTTATGATTATCGGTTAAACATTGCATCATTTTTATCAGTCATTTGTTTTCATGACTTCATCAGAAGTTTGATTGTAACCTTTCCTTGCTGTGTTTCCTAACCTTCCTTGGAGTATACGATATGCAAAGACCAAATTGCATAAAATACAGTCTAAAATAAAAAAAAATGAAATGAGAGGAACAAAAATTTAAGAATTTTTATTAGTATCATATAGCTCTTCCTCACATTAGAGCAACTATTAAAAAATATATATTTTTATTACCTTTTCATTGTTGTTATACGTTCGGTTTCGTATGCTCTGAATGTCTGAATCCTTGAACTGTAGTGATACCTATTTGGTAAAACATAGCTAGAGAAGAAAGTTGACCGGGCAAGTTGAGAGGAACTGTAGCTGGTAGAAGAAGTTGTTAAGTAAGGCACCGTTAGCAGTAAGGCTAGTGGAGTTTGGAGGAGTTGTAAAACAAATCTCTCAGGGACTAAAGCTAGGCCGCCACACATGTTCCTTGTCTACACTCCATTCGACCCGTGTTGGTGTGTGACACCGTTCACTGTGGTCATCACATTTAAGTTCTCAACGGATGATCATTGCATAAAGAACGAGTTCGGAGAAATATTTTGCTAAATTTTTGGAACTAGCTTCTTGTTCGCTGCCTGGAAGGATACTCAAGGGACTTTCTCGAATTACTATAAGTCAAAATTGTAACCGACAAGTTGTATAATCATGTAATGAATTGTAGCTGGCATCCAATCCAGTCCGTGTTACAGACCACCTTTTACCAAATTATTAACATCCATCTAAAACATCGTGGATGGTTTAATTTTATTGTAACTTACAACTTTTTATTTAAGGGAATTCTCGGAAATGTGATGTTTTCAATCTGGAGCTCGTAAAAACCTTTGATTTCCACTTGAATCATAAGATAATTTGATAAAAAAATTGACATAAGAGATGGCCTACAAAAATATTCTGCCATAGGGCGTGAATATTTTTGTAGGTCTCTTTTTATCTCGATATTATGATCAAATTTTCTTGCAATTGAACCGGAAAGCAAATTTAAAAATTTAATAAATTTTCCCTCGTTATATTCAATCATATATTTAATCCATATTGAACTCAAAATTTAAGACTTTAGAAAAATTGACTAACGAAAAATTAAAAGAAACTTGACTAAGGGCGAACAATATCTAAAACTTAAAGGCCAATAAAAAAGCATAGAGTGATTAGCCAACTAAGACTGTGCCTGTCGAGGAAGTTAAAAGTTACTTCTTACGGCTTTCAAAATAGTTTTCTAGATAGAAGTGCTGAATGTCCCATTTGTAATACACGTGAACCAGAAGATTTATACCATTTTTTGTTGCATTGCCCTACATATGTAGCTTTTAGACGTAAGTATTTAAATGAATATATTGATGGTAATTGTGACGATAAAGATCAAATAGTACAATTATTGGATATATAAATCATATAAATTCAATGATTAATACTGGTATGTAGAAAGTTGATTAAAATTAAGAAACCTCTTTTTGTTTGTTTAAGAATAAATAGTTTCATCTATTCCTAATGTTGATTAAGTTTAAGGTTATATGTAAATATAATATTAGGACTAAGCATTATATTTTGTCTCATTTTATTTAATTTATAGTTTTGTTTACAGTTATATCAAACACACTAATTTTATTTTGTATATCATATTATATTATATATAGTTTTTACTTTCAATATAGTTAATTGGGTATCATATTTAGGTATATTATTATGTGTAAATTCAACTCCATTTGTATGGGTTCGCCCGAAAACAAATAAAAAAAATGTATTTATTTATTAATTCAAAAAGAAAGCGCCTCTTTTCTTAGAATTTTTTTAGATAACAGTTAATTTAATAATTGCAATAGGATATAGCCATTCACGAAGTTTTATACGAAAGTTAATAATTTGATAAAAAGATGTCTGTGCCGCGTAATTCTTGTTTCGAATTTTCACCACCCATCAATTTATACCCAAGAGAATTAATCATCCTCTAAGACAATCGTTTCCCTTAATTTCTCACTTGTCATAGGGGTTATCGACTGTGTTAATACATATTCTAGACCTAAACAATCATTCACAACGTCCCATTTATTATCTTCAGGAGGCTGTTGAGGATGCGGCCATGACTTACATGGTATTCGATGGTTTAAGAGCCAGGAGTTGAAGAGCACAATATTATCTCTAAAAGGAGTTTCCTTGGAAGATGGGTGAGGAGAATTTCCAAATCAAGGAATTCCCCCCTTGTTAGAAGTGGGGCAGGTCTACTCGCTACAACGTTGGAGTCTTAACAGTACCAATACCGCGAAAAAAGGATTTTGGAAATCGACCTTCACTCTAAGCCACCACACAACCGAGAAAACAAAAACGAGCTATATTCCCAGCGATGCTAATTTACAAACATGAAGATGTTTTTTTCCACGAAGTCACTCTTATACACTTACCTCTTCTACAAACCCCTATTTGGAAATAAGCCTTTGTAGAAAAAAGGTTGTTCAATAAAAAATTATGACCAATGGATAATTGAATTTTCAGACTTTATATATTAATTCAAATCACTAAAACGATACTTCCAAACAAAACCAATTTCTTTGAAAATTTAATAGAAAAAATGTAATATAAAATTAATGTCTGCAGGGATTGATAAGTATGCTGTGTACGAAGCAACCCTATGCAGTAGGGCAGCATCACTTTTAATAAAGTATTTCTCTCTTCTTTAGAACTGTTCTTCTTATGATAAAAACATTTTGAAACTCACTGCATTGAATTTTTGATAAAAATGTATGTTTTATGACGTCAGTGTCCAACATATTTCGTAACAAATTAATGTTAGTTACTCATTCAACGCAGACTTTATTTATTTTTTTTTGTTGTGATTTTTAACGATGGGATATTTTCACTTGGAGTTACAAAGCAATTACTGAAAAAGAAAAAAAATCGTATTATTTTTTAATGCTGTAACATACGCACTATTACGCTCTCGACATGCTGAGTAGATTCCGGAGATGACAGTCGGCGTACAAGTATTTTCATTCTTTACAATTTATATAGTTTTGAATTATAAAAGTTTTATTTAGGATAAAATTAGTCACTTCAGATAGTCCAAACGGAATTGAAATATTCTTCAGAAAGATAAAGTTCCGTTGACAACATGAAACATTTATCATTTAAACTATATAAAAATTATTGGCTGTTTCATACACTTAATATTGAAGATTTGAACAGAATTTATGATACTTTGTTAAATAGATATATCCAATCACGAAAAACTGTGCACATAGTAACTTTCTTTAACTTTTTTAATTTAATTTTTATTATTTATCATTCGCTATATACATATGTTGGTTTATTGCTAAAGGTCACCAGAACTTTTTTGGTGGGTCTAAACACTTAAGATCGTCTTTGTGAATTATGAACTTATTTATTGATAAAAATAGCAAGTGAATAGCACAAATCCTTTTATGTATTGCAAAATGGATCACAAGAGCATAATTTCCTAATTTTGACGAAAAAAAAAATCATTTAGTGAATTATTTTATACACATATTGTTGGTTTATTACTAAAAGTAGCCAGAACTGTTTTGGTGGGGCTAAACACTTAAGAGCGTCTTTGTGAATATGATCTTATTTATTGATAAAAATGGCAAGTGAATAGCACAAATACTTTCATGTACTGCAAAATGGATCACAAGAGCATAATTTCCTAATTTTGACAAAAAAAAAAAAATCATTTAGTGAATCATGGCTATGAAATCGTAGGCACCTTGCTCAAGGAATGAATGTGGAATGTTTAACAGGCTTCGATTCCTTACTTTAACATGGTGCCGACGATCACTTAATAACTTTGGCCACAATCTAACCATATAATCTTCTCCATTTTCCTGTTTCATATATTTCATTCCTTCTTATGTACATTGGCTTTATTTCAAGATATTACAGAACTGTAAATTTTCCTAATGATGCATAGAAAAATCTTAATTTGTTTTTGAAAACTATCGCAATACCATATGCAGGTCGGAACTGTGACTACTACGTACCAACTAACTAAAGTAAATGGTATGAAAATTGAAAAACTTTCCGGGCCATTCCATTGTCATGGGGTCGTTTCCTTTTTTCTTCCGAACCATTTTGTCCCATACAAGTGGCCCCAGAACCGTTTTCCTTCTCCTCCCATCATTTTCCTTGGTATCCATCTATTCTTTTCCTGCCGATCGGGAAGCAATCAGTTATGGGGCGATTCTTCCTCCGCTTCTACAACAACGGTAAACCTATAACGACAATCTACTTTTTTGCTTATTTTCTTCTATCCGTTCCGCTAGTAAATTTTTTATTGGTAATTATCCATTACTTCAGACACACTTCATTTAAACATCATCGATGACTATTAATTATATTATAACTTGTATTAATTTTTGAATCCAAACGTCTCCATTTCAAATTTGACTGGTTGATTAATAATTTGATAATCAATAAAATTAGAATATTAACAATTCAGAATTAAAAAAAAAATAATAATTTAAAGCTATATATTTTCACAATATCAAAACGAAGAAATTCCAAACTTGAACATGTAAGTTCTATTGTTGTAAATGATTAACTTAGAAAATATCGATAAAAGCGATCCCATTAAAATTCACTCTTTCAGCAGAGGATATTTAATGAAACTTTTTAGAATATTGCCATGTTTTCACAGTTATTAAATTTAAAGAGCTACAGGGGAAATATACGTATATTTTAGGTTACGAGCTTTCTTAGGCGACCGACAACTTAGTTATTACAATAAATAACAGCAATAATAGATACGCAGTTATATTCAGTATATATTTGAATTATATAACATATATTGCATTAATTATTAGATTTTGTGATTTAAGTATGAATGTTTTTCTTCTTTTATATATTTATTTGTTTTACTTATGACTTATTTATTTTTTAAGAATTTCTATAATTTTTTTTAATTTGATTTCAAGTTACATTTCTTTGGTTCTATAGTTTTTGCCTTTGTTATAGTTTGCCGGGTCAAATTTCCGACTTGCGGTTTTCGACGGATCTATACGTCTGTCTGTCTGTGCCAAGATTTTCTCGAAAACTACTCAACCGATTTTGTTGTTTCTTTTTTTATTTTGTAGGGTTTTGACTACTGATGCCTGTGACAGAAATTCGGTGCTCCATGCGCAATAACTGAAAAACATGTTTTTCTATAGACTGTAGCGCAAAAGTGGCTCAAACGATTTTGATGAAACTTTCCTATAATATTCTAATCACTGTTCTTTCAATTTTCGTATATAGACTAAATTTCCGAAAAAATCAGGAAAAAAAGGTATAAAGAAAAGAAAAAATTTATGGGGCCTAACTCATTAGTATATATTATACGGTAAAATTTATAATACAACTTTTGAAAGGTAATGAAATTCCTTACAAAACTATATAAAAATCGTTCATTTTTGACAACTATTAACGATGTTACAGCTATTAAATTTCCAATTTAAGATTACGGTATCATATCCTGGTGCCAGAAAGGGGTGAATGAGAGAATAATTATGTCTAATTAAAAGTAAGCAAATCTGTTGCCCGCATCACACAATCTTCATCATTTCCTCTACTTTTAACAGAAATCATTGTTTGACAATACTAACCTATGGCAAAAAATTTTTGATCAGCAATATTAGGAAGTATTGAAATTTTTACACTGATCTACCTTAAGCCGGTTTATATTGCTTTAGTTTATCAAATAAATCTTATGTTTTGATCATTTTTCAGGAAAATGCATCTAGTTCAATTCTTTTTTGTTTCTTCATGAACATATGTAAAGATATATAAAATTTTCTGAAATAGGTAGGGAAGTCGTGTGAGTGGACACATCAGATATATATATATATATATATATATATACTTTTTTATTTTATTTATTTATATTTATTTATTTTTCCTTTTATAGTATTGTATATATAGTATGAATGGGCCTAACTCTGCTTTAGTACTCAGTGCTCTTAAGTGTGGCAAAATGTATTATTTTTCAACAAAAAGATTTAAAAAAAAAGATTTTATGGTACAATGGTGTTTGTTTTAAAAGCATTATAATATTTTCTATTGAATCTATTGAGTCTTCTAATGTTAGTTCTCTACAACGGAGTAGTTTGTTTTTTACAAAGGCATGATGCAGTAATGTACAATCTTCTATTATATTCTTTATGGAGATCGGAGACTGACAGGTATCGCAATATAGTTGGTCCTCTTTGTAATTAAATGAACATGAATCAGGTTAGTATGACCAATCCTCATCCTTGTCCTCGCGGAGTGTCCTGGAGTATAGAAAAAATATATTTTTATAAAGATTTTTTATAATTTCGAACTATTCGTGGATTTTGTTTACTGTAGGTCCGGTTTTATTGAACTTAATCTGAAGGGTGGAGGATGAATCAGAACATATAACTATTTTCGATCTTTCTATATTTATTGATAAATGTAATGCTGCAGAAATAGCCTGCACACCTTGACAAGTTCGCGAGAAATTCGTGAACGGATTTGACTCAACAGCTTCAAGCAGAACCTCATCAATATCCATTAATAGTCTCCCGGAGTCCTTCTTTCTTTCTAATGTCGTATCTCCATTACTATTTTTTTCAAAACAACGCCGCGCTGTGGGCTGGTCAAGAAAACCCCTCTCCTTTTTTCTTGAATACATACATACATAAGCTATTGATGATATGAATTTAAAGCTTATTTGAAAACACTCGATTTGTTGAATTCGTCATTTCCACTGACGATATATTTAGGCATCTTTATAATTTATAATCAACAAGTTAACTTTGCTTTATTTATTTCGATTTTTTCAGACAATGTATAAAAAAAATATTACTGTAATAAAATGCAAGAGGAATTTTCTTTAATAAGACTGCAACGTTTTTTCCTGTTATTAATTAATAGTAGTTTTATTTTGTATAATTCTTAATAATACATTACAACAAAATAATAACAATGTATTCATAAGCCAGATGATCTTTTAATTAATTAAAAAAAATAATTAAAATTTATTGCTTCTAAAAACTAAATCCGCTCGAGTTCTCAAATGATCCACCCAAACTGGATAAGTAGTGTAGAATATTAAGTATTTCTTGAGAAGTAATAACAAGATTCGTTTATTTGACGTTATTTAATGATCTATCTTACTCTTCGTTAAAATAATTAAGTATATCCGAGTATTTAAAAACATGAAGTTATTAACATTAGATTTAATAATTTAATAAAGTTTATGTTTTAAGAGTTAAGAATTTATATAAGAAAATAAGTTAATTATTTATAATGAAAATGGTAAACCACGTTTTCGTTAAACGGTTTTTATATTGGAAATATTTGTGTGGTCTCGAACATTTTTAAGAGCTTTATCTTTCGACTATCAGCTCAGTGTTGGGTGCTTAGGTCCACCGGATTAGTGTTTCTAATAACCAATCACACCTTTAATACTATTAGGTAATTATTACAAACATTTAATTTTCGTTATGATTTGGCGCGTAGTATCTTTAACATTTAAATTTTCGCTTGTTGAAAAAATCAAACTTGAAAACCCCTCTATTCAATTATTTAAGTAATTATTGTTTCAGATTTAATTGGTTTAGGTAATGAACCGCTAATGTGCGGATACAGGGGAACACTTACTGTCATTAAATGTTTAATGAATGCTTTTTGCGTAAAAGGCAGTCATTATACACGCATTGTGTAATTAACCTAGCCATTTGGAGCGGCGGTGAGCCGAGGTCCAGTAATCGTACTTAATGCTTTATTTTAGTTGATGACCAAAGACAGATTGCACTGATACCAGAATCTAAAATAGCAGGATAGCTTATTAACTTTGTGGTCTATAACTTTTCTTGTAGAGCTTCATTTTCTTTTACAACCTTAGTGGATTCCCATGTTCCCATTTACCTAGTGACATTGCTGAATGATGGATGGTGTATGTTCGTAGAATTCTACCAAGATTTTTATCAGTTTCCAATATGGCTATATATATAATATAAATAATCCCAATTGATAATTTTCTAAAATAACTTTTTCATAGAATTGTAGATTTCTAACAAAGACAAGTTGAACGATAAGTTCAAAAGCTTCTCTTCGAAGCTTACTGACATGTAATCAGCTAATATAAATTATGGATGTAAAAGGATTCTCTAGCCTTTCCGAACCATGGCTACAGGGTATTCAACCTTAATAATTCTTATAAATAGAAAATAAAAACATTTTTTGACATATTTAGTAGATCAATAATTAGTAGTGAGTTCCAAAATATATTTGAATTTTTCAATGCCCTTTTTTTCCGAAGTTTCGTCATTCCCATTATTATTGGTAGGAAAGCTTTGAATGCTGGACAGAAGAAATAATTGTTCTGAGAATCGAAAATCTCCAATCTTGTTATACGTTTGAAGGTGCGTTTAGATATTTCTTGAACAATGGAAAACACAATTGTCCACCTTGACTAATAGTAACATTTGCACTAAGTCCAACTGTTTTTTTTTATTATTTTTTATCTCTCTTGTTACCGACTGCAGATGAAAAACAACAGAAACAAAAACAATAGTACAGAGAAAAATTCATTTAAAAATATATGTGTTTGCCAAAGTTTGGGAAATGTCTAAACGAATCTTAAAAAATCAAGCAACAAATTGGGCACTTGATGAATTTATGACTCTTCATCACCATCGGCCAGGTTAAACTGTTGGCTAACTTAAACTTGTAGATCGAAATAATGAAGATATATCTTTCAGATCTTCCTCCACACTGGCGTTTATGAATAGGAGTATTTAGCTTAAAATATACTATATTAGCTTTTATAAGCACATGTGTATAAGGGGAAATATATATTTTGATAGCATTGCGTTTGGCTGAAGTAAAAGTCACCTCACGCTGTATTCAGACCACGGTCGTAGTTTAAACCAAGCTTCCAAGGCGCATAATTATTTAAAGTTCTTAGCTAAAAATGAACTTTTATTGTTTTTAAAAAAAATTAATCTCAATTTTATATATGTCCTTTATTAATTGAATGTTATTCTAGCTGGAATCTACATGATATTTTATTATCATGCATGTACTATCACTTCTATTTAAAGCCATATGACGGTATTAGAAGCTATTACCATATGTTACCTACCTACTGTTATGCTATTACCATGTGGGGTAATATGTTTTTATGTTCTTTTTTTTTTAATATTTGAGAGAAGAAATCTATGTTAACCAGTATCAATTTTATCAGATTCCATTCGTTACTTTCCCTTAAACATACTCAAATATATTATCTTACATACGATTGCATTTAAAAAAAGGCTTGTTGGATATTTCTTCAAGTTGGAGGATAATCAGGAGTTGGAAATAAAAAAAATCTCCTTGTAACAATTTTATCGAATTCCATCTAATTGTTCACGAACACCTTCAGGAGAAAATTATAATGGCTCTATCATTGGTTTTGATGAATTATTAAGGATGATATTTCGTACCGAAAAAAAAATTGGGTAACAATACATAAAGAAAATAATTGAATAACGTTGTTGAAATATATATAAGACAGAACTAAATTATAAATATTTATAAAATATAACATTTTTTTTCATAGAACACTGTAATGTTAATTATTTTAAAATATAAATAACTATAAGGTATTAATTGTTAACAATACGATGGGTATCCCCTGTCCACCCAACGGTGGACCAGCCATCAGCTTACAAATTATACAATTGCTCATTTAATTGAACAACTCTTGGCTCAAATTGTATAACTGTAATTTACAGGCAGTATGTTCAGATTGTATTATTTTTTTCAATATAGTGTAAGCAGTAAAATAAATGAATAAATTTAAGTCTTCGTTCCAGAATTTTAATTTCTATAGATTGGAAAATAAAACATGATAGTCACTAAAAACTTTTTTATATTAGGAGATATAACTCAATGATTGAATTTTTATCTGTATTCTATTAATTGGTTTTCGCTTACAGATGAGCAAACCTTTTTTTCATTGATACACCTATATTCAAAAAATTCTATTTTTGATTTGCTACGAAGCTGAAGAAATATTTACGAATACTCTCTTTTCTTTTTCATCATATTATAACAACTCAAAGTAATTTAATTTTAGAAATTAATGCATATAAAATGTAACAGACTGTAGGCAACAAATGGGAGTTTAAATAAGTTGTTGAACTTAATGTGATTTATTATTTTTAAATATTCTATACAGCTTTCGAATAATATGTTAATATGTATGTCTTCGTTTCTATATTTTTTTAATTCAGAAATTCGCTATACCGCCAATATTTTAGATTCAATGTTAGAGAGGCTAAAAAATGTGAAAGAGGAGAATAATCTTTCCGAAACATTTACATTCTAAACAAACATTACAACTGATATGTTATTCCCCCAATTAATTCAATTAAAATGAGGAGGAAACTGATGTACATACCTGACTTTTTTTTAACAAGTATATTGTTAAAAATGTTGCATAATGGTCCAATATTGAAAAAAAAATACTTTAAACAACTTACCGATTTACTAACATTCTCAGTATTAAACCTCACACCACTGCAGTAAAACAAGGTGACTGCAGATTCCCCTAGGGGCTGACGGATTGCCCATCATTAGCGGTAATTAAGACAGACCTCAGCCATCCATCCCCGTCTGTGTGGGCTAGATAATTGGATTTCTTCGTCTGTGGAGAATTCGACATTCTGTTCCATTGTCACAATTTACGTCTTCTCACCCCAGACCTCTAAGCCGTACCAGAATCTCTTGTATAGATAAGAAAATGTGATGATATCGTTTTATATACCACTCATATATTAAAATCAATTTGGCAATATTTGTATTTAAGTCCCTTATCAGTTTTTATGGTGAAAATTAATCACTGATGCTATACCCAACCATATTTATATAACGTGGTAGGGGATTTAAGTGCGGTATATATTAAACGTTGGGGTTGGGGTAGCCGTGCGGGCTAAGGCGCTGGCAATAGGTAACCAAGTTGAGCAAAGCCGAGCGTGGTCAGTACTTGGATGGTTGACCGCCCGATCTGAGTGGCTGTCCACCAGGGAAAGCCATGCTGTCCGAGACCGTCTCCTCAGGGAAGTGAGCTCCGTCAGCCTACTGAAGGCTACTCACACCGACCGGGTGGAGGACTGGTAACCCTACCTCCGTGTACTTAAATTGGGAATCCGGAAGTCGGGAGTCCTAGGAGACCAACTCTCGCAGACAAAGATCTTCATGGTCTGTAGGACAAACCGAAAAAAAAAAACATATTTTAAACGACCATTGCAATTTTATAAAAATTTAAACATTGAGTTTTATTGTTACAAATTAGTTCTTAATATTTCAAAATTGCTTACAAATCATTGTTCAATGAAAAAAATATATGTATGTTTTTTATTTTAGGTGAAATTATATTTAATAATATAAAGTAAGGTGGTATTATTGCACTATTTCTTTTTTGACATTGGATACGATGACATTTTCAAGCCATTTGATTTAATAATATGGCATATATACAGTCTATAATTGGTTTTTAGTTTTTTTTTTTTTAGTATAATTATTGTCCCTGTGACAGAATATTATATGTCTAAATAAATAAAAAAAAAAAAAAAGTATCATAAAAACCATTTCTATCTTTTATGATGTCGTTATAATTAGGCAATCCAAGGCGAATGGAACATATAGATTCATCTATATTTTTCTTATGTTTTCGAAATAGTTTTTTTTATATTCGGTAGGCTTTTACGTTATTTAGTACCTTTCTCTGCCCCTACTATATATTTTAACATTGTAATTATATCTCAGAAACAGTAAATAAACAAAAAAACTAATGTTTGTCTCTAAGATGATTGATGAAATACTTTAAACGGTAGAGTTCGTTGCTACGACGATGATGAATTAATAGGAAAAGGTATCGCTTCGTCACTTAGAGGATGTCTCAAAAAATAAAAACTATCAGACTAATCTGTTGTCAGAGCTTTCCACCGCTGAAGATCACGTGTGAAATAGGTGGAGATAGCATAGCTGAGAGGATGGAGTGCCAGAAGAAGATAATGCCTTTGCCCAGTTCAAATGGGAACAACAGATAAAAACATTTTTTTATTTTATTTATTTTTTATAAAGGTAATTATCCTGGCTGAAATACATACTTGACAACTTAAAAAGAGTATATATTTTAAATCTTCTCGTAAGTATGTTATAGTTGTTTTTTTTTTTAATACTAAAATTCCAAAATACAAAGTCTTTTTTTAAAGTGTATGTTTAACGTTTAAAATCGGGCTACAGAATTGATGATGTCTGATCTATAAGAATCCGTGCCGACGTATTGAGTGTATTGGTTTGGATTGAAGTCCCGCCTTTATATTTGATGATGTAACAAGTCCAATATTCCCATCTGAGAGAAAAGAGACGGCCGAAACAGGATCAATCACGCATAGGACATGAAGAGCTCTCATTCAATATTAATTTGAAGACATCAATAAGGGGATGATTCGATATGCATACGCGCCAAGTACAAATGGAACTAATCCGAAGGGTCCGGGGGAGAGGG
Source organism: Nezara viridula (assembly GCA_928085145.1). Taxonomy (NCBI): domain Eukaryota; kingdom Metazoa; phylum Arthropoda; class Insecta; order Hemiptera; family Pentatomidae; genus Nezara; species Nezara viridula. The sequence continues at coordinate 117,741,212 of OV725077.1, forward strand.
GGTGAGGGTGACTCAGAGGATTCTTGGCCTCATCCTCCACCTATAAATCAGGGGCTGCCTTGTCTTCCATGACAAATTGCCGCCTGTCAGAAAAATTAAACCGCCGGGTATCCTCTCAGGATATTGATAACGAAAAATATTGTAGGCCGCTCGGAGGAGAAAATATCATGAATCAGTAGAAATCTCATCTTTATTAATGCCCTTTCTTCCTAGATCGTTGCAGTATAAACAATTCTTGTTACCCGGTTTAAGAAATTTATCAACTAACACTGACCCTCAGAGAGGGTGTCTCGTCACCTTCATGAGGCCAGTAATGAATCACAATTTGTTATGATTTTAGTTTAAATAACCAAAATAATAACTCATTATTTAAAATAGGGAATTTTTTGTCCCCTCCAATTCAATTTGAAAACACTAAATTCATCAGAGGACATTGTTCACTACCTTTGAATCGGAACAATGACTGTAGGATGACACGGGGCCGACATGTTATAATGAAACTGAATACCCTTACTTGACGGCTCAAACTACATTTACTCATTTTTGTAGGGAAGACTTCTTTAGGCGCGTTGTGCTCTGTTTAGTGGAGAGTGAATTAGATTAATCCGTCAGATTTCATTCGGTATTAACGCTCGGCTAAAGTAGTATATAGTGGACTAATTAAAATGTTTTTACATATGGACTAAAATAGATCCATCCTTGGATCCAAGACCCAAGGAAACTCAGTATAGTCTAAAAGGCAACGGAGGGGACAAAAATAATATAAAATAAAATGGAAACCATCAAAATTAATAAAAAAAGCACTTATTCGTTTCCAGTTGTAAATTAATTAAAACTAACTTGGAACCAGATTTAGAAGAGATTATCTTTGTATAGTTTATTAAATGCTATTGAATATAGTCTATTAAAAAATTGTATATAATGTATCACAGCCAAACAGTTTAAGTGCAAGATCCTTGAACCTACCAATTTTTCACTTGGTATTTTCAATATAGTAAATAATTTGTAAAATATTTTAATATATACAAACGATTATATCTAAAAGTCATTCATAATTTCTCAATTAGAAAGACATTTTAGGATTAAAAATATTACTTAAGGTTTCTTTTAGCATTCTGTTACATAATTCATTTTTATACAAATTTAAGAACACAATAATAAACCAACATTCTTAATTTTTAAATATTCAATGTTTAGTTCGTGTAAACTGTAAAAGTAGGTTTTACAATTTAGACCAAGAACATTTACAAATATATATATAAAGAATTATGTGTAATTAAAATTTAAAATTACGGATGTTATAACTATTTAAAAAATCATAGATACCTTTTTTTTTCATTAAAAACACTGAAGGTTGAGTCAGGTTGGTTTGATGATGCGGTTGATGATGCAGAGAAACATACTTCCTTTAATAACTAAATATTTTTCAAGATTAACTATTTACTTACTTGATCCATCCTCGTCTACTGCTTAGCAGTGCGATTCTTCCGTCTTTAGGGCTTGATCCTCACTTCTCTTTCCTGCGCCAATTGCTTTCTTCTCGACCAATCCAATCCTCTCCGGTCAAAGGCCTGCTTTATTCCACTATTCCAGGTCTTCCTAGGTCGCCCTCCAGGTCTTCGACCTCCCACCTGCGTCTAATAAGATTAATTATAGAAATTTAAAAAATCTCATAAAAAAAACATTATGAGATTAGGAAATATAGATGAATATGATATTAGAATTTTATAATATTAGAATAACGAAAATGATAGGTTTACAATAAAACTAATAGTGGATGATTTCAAGGTAGTTGAAATATCAAAGCCTGATGTAAATAATAAAAGGCACGGTCTGTGAGAATGATAAAAGTTATTTTCAACTTTATCAGAAAAATGTTATCTGTATTTTTTGTAAAAACTTAGTATATTATAAATTCCTAGTATTAACGTAGGTAGTTTATGAAACTTTTTTTCAATAACCAATATAGATAATATATGAGTATAAATAGTTTTATTATACTGTCTAAACATATTACAATGTAAAAAAAAGTTTTAATTAATTCATTGTTTCAGTGAATAAAATATAATAGATAATATGTGCACGTGTTTTTTTTTTTTTTTTTTTTTATTATTTTCAAAGGCGTGGTCTAAATCATTCATCACTGGAAGTTATATTTTATTATCACCATTGCTTTGACAAGCACAATCTAACTTTTTTCAAAGGTTGTGAACTTTCTTTTCAAAGCATAAAATAAGATTTTTTTTTTTATCTCCCGATATAACACAGCGTGAGATCTAGATCTCTTACAAAGCCTATACACCCACAATCGCTGCCCGCTGGAGATGAACGAAGAAGATGAAACCCTATCAGGCTATAAAGAAAAGACGAAGAGACGACGATGAAGGATAAGATAGGACTAAAACATTAAGGACGAAGAAGGATAAGAAAAGGAACAGGGAGGATTGGAAGGGAAGTGAGATAGTAAATGAAGAATGAGAGTGGAGGGGATGAAAGGAGCAGTCCTAAAATATTGCCCAGCTGTCCCTACCGCCCCGCAAACCCTTCTATGATTAATTTCGTCAAGATTGTAATCGCCTCGACCTTACATAATTCAGCTCTTTGGGGTTTTGAGCCCTGCCTAGGTAAGCAATGTATTCTAACCATCTCGAGGAAGGGACATTTATTACTCTGATGTATGATAGCTGTTGACTCTGTGTGTTATTGCATTAGTATTTAATGTAGCCACATAAGTTCCTGCGCCAAATCACCTGAAGTAAGCTAATACTGTAATGGGTAGGTAATAAAACGTATTTATATACAACACAAATATGTACAAGAAACCAATTTCTTACAAATAAAACTGATAATATTTTGACAGATGAGAGACAGAAATTCAGAGAGATTGTTTTGTTCTTGTTCCAAAACGACAGGGAACGTTAATATAACTACAATCTGTTAAATTTGATTATTACCTAAAATAAAAAATAAAATAATATATTACGTTATTTTTAATTGATTTTTTATTTACAAATATTTTTTTATTTTACCTTCTACCGGTATCTTTTTGAGAAAGGTCACATTCCGATATTTTTATAATTCGTATCAGTAACTTTATGATATTTTTCGAAATTTATTTATTCTATTGGTCAGTAATACGGAGTATCGGTCAGCATAACTGTAATATGGAAATAATTAAATCCTTTATACTATAGGAAGGAGAAATTTATTTAAATTTTCACTTACTTGAAATATTGAAGTAGTTACTATAATATTTTCCTCTAAAGTAATTATACTTAGTTTATTTGAAATAATTAAACATCACACATTTTTAATGACAATACAAAATGGATAAATATAAACTCTGAAATAAATGTGTAATTGATTGAAGTAAAAATAATTTAATCAATTTTTTGAAAAGTGGCGTAATTTTCTACAAAACTATATAAAAATCGTTTATTTCGGACTATAAACGAAGATTTTTATAGTTACTCACTTTTTTATGTAATAGTCCAGGAGCCCGTGGCAAAAAAAGGTGTCATATTTCATACTAAGGTTTGTCCTTGTAAATTGACCATATCCACAGGCCTGATGAGAAAAAGCGCACGTCTTTCAGCATAAGCCGCTGGAATACAAAACGGCGATGTGAAGATAGATAAAGACTCTGTATAGGTTTTAAGCGTATATATGGAGAAAGAGCTTATAGATAAAGCATGCAAACATAAAGCTACCAAACCTTGCAATTTATACTATTTATAGTCTTATGACATGATATAGTCAGTTACCCCATACCCGTGGATATCATGTCAAAAAATTTAATTTACGATTCAAAAATTATACTTCTTTCGGTTTTATCCTTATATCAGTAAAACCATGTGTTCTATCTATAATAATGTTATATGAGAAATTAAAGCTGACAAAATTTTCAATAGAAATGGTTATATTAGTTTATTGGCTAAAAAAAAAAAAATTGAATCGCATTTTTATAATTACTTGACTCGTCAACTCTTCTTTTTTTCATTTTAAGAAACATTTATGTGGAAGGAAGATGTTTAATATTAAATTTGCTTTAAGAATATATATTACTTTTCGCAATTTTAGTTTTTTTTTACAGCTCTCAATTTATATATAAGACAATATTTAATCTATGCCAATGTAAAAAGTAAGTTTTGCAGTATAGTTTCGAAATTTTATCATTAAGTTATAATTGCTTTAGCATTTGAATGGTTGAAGATGAGATATTAAACTAATATATATTCTTAAAGAAAATTTTATGTTAAACAACTTTCTTTCTCATAACTTTTTCGTAAAATGAAAACATGAAGAATTGGCGAGTCAAATAATGATAAAAATGCGATTCGATCCCCCCCCCCAAATTAGTGAATTACGAGGACGGATATCACGAAAGATATAGAATATAGGAAAAAAATAATATAATTGTTTCGATTGCAAATTTTTTTCAGCTTTAATTTCAAATACCACATTAATGTAGATAATATAGTTTCAAAGGAAACGAAAGTAAACATATCTAGTGGCCAGATCACACAAGTTTCACTATCTCCTCTACTTTTAACAGAAATCATTGTTTTGAAAATAGAGCTATGGCAAACAGTTTTTCATTAGCAATATTAGAGTGTTTTAAATTTAAATAAATCTGATATATTTTTTTTTTGTTTCTTAATGGACATATTTAAAGATATTGAAACTTATCTGAAATAGGAGGGAAAGTCGTGGGATTGGACACCAGATTTTTGTATTTGTTCAGAAGAACCAATTTTCTATAACTTTGGGATATTAAAATTTGTTTCTTAGTTACTAAACTATTTAATAAAAAAATGAACATGGAGTCCTTTACCTTCGGGGAACAGAGATATGAACATATTTCAATATGTTCTACCTTATATCTGTTAATAATGATCGTGTTACAGAAATTCTGTTTCGTTTTTTACATAATTTAGAGTTTTTAAAAATTAATATAATTATAATCTTGAAAACAGTTTTTTTTTATCTACCGATTTACCATTATCTCAGTTTTGAATTCTAGTGAAATGTATATATCGACTTTATTTATTTTACCAAAATGGAGAAAAACGGATTTGCTGATAATCATGAAATTATAAATCCAACGGTACCCCGTTCTTGACATTTGATCATGATACATACAAACTGTGAAATAATACATACTGGCATTATTAATAAATTTATACGTCAACTTATTTACTTGTACGTAGCTTTACTTTTGAAAATTGAATCACACTTTCGTTTTTAGTGTTCTTCCATTGTGTTTGTCCCCTCATTCGTTTCCTAATGCAAGGAGGGAGAATGTATGGACTCTATGGGGAAGAAGGACAGAGGGGGATTGCAGAACTACCCACAGCTCCAGATTGGAATCGCAGCTTTTCTGGTATAAGCCCTCTCTTAGGATTTGACTATTCAAAATTCTATCAGCGCTTTTTCAGACTTATGGCATACCATCCTAGTTCCAAATAAATTTTAGGAATTATGTATTATTTTTATTAAGGACAAGGGTATTTTTGCGATTTCTATTGATTTCCAATCAAATAAGTGCTGAGGATCAATTTAACTTTATGTTCGTGCCCGTGCTATCTTTATTTCAACAAAATAAGAAAAAAAAAAACATTATTAATATTTAGACTGTTATGGCATAACGCTTGCATTGACTAACTTACTATCACTTTTGACATTTATTTTAGTTCATTTGTTATGATGAATAGTGTCGAATAGTCAGAACTATCAGATATATTTTTACATTCCTTACTCACCTACACTAGGTAAGGAAATTATTAGGAAATTATTATTATTGGAAATTATTTATTATCATAATTTCTTTATAATAAATAATACTAATTTGAAAATTACCATAAATAGCTTTCGCTATCAACTTTGTGTCTTACTCAATCGTGAAAAATGCAAATATAGCATTCACTCTTCAAAAAAATACCTTCTCTCCAGTTTATATTGACGACAACCAAATTTCTCAAACGAACCTGATATTTTGTCATGGAGTTATTTTTGAAAGAAGTATGATATGGGACCTGCAAATAAAAATGAAAATTTTTAATAGATGACTCAACCTTGCCCACTATTTTCAAAATATTCAAAACAGATACTTAATACATACACATACTTATTTAAATACATGTGTAGATATTCATCACAGAAAAACGGTATCGCCAAAAAGATTCATCAAAAAATTTTGAAATCTTCCAATCAACATTATTGCGACAGGTAACAAAAGAAGATTGATACGTAACCAACAAAACTGTACTTAATGAACTCCACCTTCCAACCGTCGAACAGCATATAGCGAATCCTTACCAATGATTTTATACAAATTTAAACGTACATAACAACGGATTAGTAAGATGAAAGTAAACATGGCCATAGGTGACATATCCCTGAATATGAGAAGAAGACTGAAAAGGTCCTGTGTGAGAGACCTCTTTTCTTATACAACTTAAGTAATTGGAATAAGTCAGGAAAGATACACTGTTGGTCACAGTCCTTTCCCATGTCTAAGCTTTTATTATTTCTTATATTTTATATCTCTTGCTGATTGTCAACATAAAGTTGACAGGTGAAAATTAATGTTTAATGACAAAAAAAAAAGCTTATTCATTGAATGAGATTAAGAAATGAGATAAAAATAATTTTGATGAAAATGGATATAATAGGTTAAAAAAAAATAACCCGGATTAATTTAGACTACAGTAAGAAAACAAAGACCTGCCGTTCACCGGCTTTGAATAAGCCATCTATAGCGGTAAGACAAAAACCTCGTGGTCGGATTTGAAAGAGATCCTCGAAAAGATGGTGATCCAATTGTGTTGAACAAATATCAATTGGAGGATTGTCTATTAATCTGCTTTAATACGGAGCGAGGACACAGTTGGGAACTTTAATTAATGCTCTCACAAAAGGCTCTTTATATTAGGGCTAGGGTACAAAAGCTTTTGACACTTACCGCTCTGATTCTGTCCATTTTATTACTTTATTTCTTTCCTTATTTCCTTTTAATCCGTCCTAAGGCCCCACGGTTTCCCGTCTTTTCTTAACGTTCCTTTCTTCAGTTTTTTTTTCCTTTGCTCCCCCACTCATTTCAGCCCGCCTCTGTCGAACAATGTCGCTTCCTCAGTGTTGTGAGCGCCTAAAAAGTAGTGGTAAAAGTTTAAATAGATAATAAACAAAAGCGTCCATTTAAACAATTGAACCGATGAATAACATTACCTTATGTTTCCTATATGATGCAGACAGTTCCACTTCTAGGCAATGTGTCTCGGTGTCCACCGGTTTTCCCGTGGGTCGCTTAGATGCCACACTTTAAATGTTATTGTGGAACCTCGTTCTCTCGTCTCCCGATTTATACTCTTTCCTTTAACATCAAGTTCAAAAAAATTATCTATTAATAAATAAAACATAGCAAATAATTACACAATGTTTCACATACAATTATACGAAAAGAATAAGTAGTTGCTTCATTCATATCACATATGAGAAAATAGATAGAGAAAAAAAAAAGGTTTATTATAAAGTATATTTTTTATACATTTTACATGTTCCGTTAGTATTGTTTATTTACAATCGCGTTCATAGAAATCGCATCACCTGTTTCTTTTGATTCTTAAGTTGATAATGTTGATTCCATTGGACGTTTTTGTTTTTTTAAGAAAACTTAAAAAATATCTCTCAATTCAGTTTTAACTAATGCCAGAATAAATGCTGTAATTATTACCATTTACCAAACACTGTCCTCGTCAAACAATATTAAAATTGTGATGTTGCATGAAGTGAAGGAATTTTCACAGAAAATGGTAACGAGGAAAATGTACCACCAATCAATGGTAGTTATAGTTAAAAAAAAAATATGATGCACTATGGAGCGAAAGAAAAAACGAACAAACGATTTGACCAATTAACGGTGCAATTGTTTTAAAATATCGTTTCAAAACTAGCAACGAAAAATCCGGAGATATTGTAGATAGCAATCTGGTAAATAAAATAAAATTTAGTAAAGTTTTTACTGGGTGATACAATTTTTTTTTTTATCTTTTTCGTTCCCTAGGATCATTTAATATTATATTACATAAGGTTATTGGAGTTATAATACAAGAAAATTCTTCAACTTTTATATATTATAGGTGTCAGATAAAATTCTATGAAATACTTTGTCTTGCTGTATATAATTGTATTATTATTTTTATTAAATATCTATAAATTAAATATAAAAAATAACAATGTCAAGTCGGATTCCAGACTTGGCATTGTTTTTTTAGAAATCCTATATATCTCGAATGCTAACTGATTTTTCTATTTTGAGAGTGCATCGTGGTTTCTAAGAGAGGACATAGGAGTACCTGATAGCAGTTCTTGTTCCATCTATGGAGGAAAGAGAGTCTCTTTCGACATGGTCTTAGGTTTTGACAGAGAGCAAGTTTCTCAAACGATGATTAAATAGAACTACCTGCACTTTGGGAACTACTCGCTTTTACCTAGCTTTGGGAAAGGAAGTTGAACCTGATACCTCCATGTCAGAGGAAGCGTGGAAGAAGAAAACTCTATGAGCACAATTATAGACTGGACTGAAACGTCATTTATTTACCGAAGTTCGTGGTTACGGTTCCATACAAAACATCATACTGGCTTTTAGGCAGGATAGGGTAGAAGGCGGCTTGGTAAACTTTGATCTCAAGTTGAAGGGAAATTCTGGAATATTGTAAAAATGTTTTAATATTAATTTAGCAAATTATATTCCCTAATTTCGCTTACGCATAAGCAAATGACTTTACAATGTTTAAAAATATTTCCTTTGACAAACCTATGTATCAGGAACTGCTTGTCATCTGGAGCTTATTCCTAAACGATAAATCGTTGACCTTAAAGTATAGGCAATTTTCTACCGAATAGAATTTATACTAGTTGGCAGACATAAATTTACATAACTCGAACTGTAAGCACAAAGAATTTTATTACAAAGAGGAGGCTAAGATGATTAATATGTTTTACAATAAATACAGATAAAATTAATCATCTTCTACAGCTAAGTTGATTAAAATTAATGAGTTTAGGCTGGTTATTATAAAATGATTGATTGCCTTGTCTTTCTCTCATCAACACTAGGATTTTAGTAAAATCAATAATAATTAAACTCATCCTTTACAACGATTCTTTAGCTATTATGTACACACTATATAAACACATGTGTACATATATTTCATGAAACCATTAATGGAATCGTTTTTGGTGCTGGGTACAAAATATTTAAAGAATTACTAATCCATTTATTGTATTTTTATTTTACAAATGGATCTACCTATGCCGGGTCATTATCATACAACATTGCTTTGGGCATATACAGTTACTAATCCATTCAGAATAATAAGGATTGATTATTTTCGCATAAATCATAAATGTAATTAAGATTTCATGAAAGTAACTTTAACAAAATTTTCTTTTGAAATAGAGTCTAATCTCAGTAAAAATATCTAATAATAATAATTGTAAAAAATGAGGATAAGAATAAAAGTTTTATGCCTTAAAAACTAATTTTCGATTCCCGTGATGATATTCCCAGAGTTCCCAATCTTCTTCTATAAACAACACCATTCTTATTAAAATCAATTTGTTTTATGTATCTATATCGGCAAAGAATATGCCAAGGTTAGAAACCATTTTCCTGCAACATATCTCAGAGAAGAAGTAGAAAAAAAAAGAAGGATTGTTTAAATAGTGAAACAAAAAAGAAAATTGTTTTTATCCGTACAAATTCAATATTCAAATATATTCGGACTATACATGTATGTATCTAATTTAAAAAGTTCAGTATATTTTTTTAGTTTAAGAATTATTTGTATACTGAATAAAGGTAAGCATGTGTTTTTTTTTATTATTATTTATCTTTAAGTTTCATTTTTATTTTTGTTCTTATTTAGTTGTTATTTTTCAGCTATATTTTATGTAAATATTGAGTGAATGTGCTTTTTTCTCACTGAAACCATGGTTTATATTTCTGTATTTTAACATAATGTTACACTACTAAAAAAAATTAACTAAAATAAAATAATTTATTTAATCCTTAAATTAAAATACTTCAATTAGAATAAAACTGAACAATTTATTTAATAAGAACACCTACTTGTGGAAATTAGTGTGAATCATAATTTTGATATTAATAAATATTTTCATTATTTGTTTGGTTATTAATATTATTTTATTATGTTAATATTACAATATTAATATAAAATATAATAATTAACTATAATATTTATATTATTGTTATTTATTTTATATTATTACTTGTAAAGGAAATATACAATGGTTACAATGCTTCACAAACCAACCATGAAATCCGACTTCCCATCATTACAAAGACCTATCAGCTTGCTCCCATTATGTTCTGAAATCTTTGAGAAACTTCTTTAAAAAAGGCTTCCTGGCATACCGATGAACGAAAATATAATACCAGGACAACAATTCATCAATTACCGAGTGACGGACCACCTTGCGACGGTACTAGAGCACAAATTATAAGCAACATTTCTGGATGTTAATAAAGCGTTCGAAATAGTCTGGTAACAGAAGCTTCTTTTCAAACTTAAGACGATACTCTCTCCAACCTACTATCTTATTATTCAGTATTTTCTTTCCGATATATTTTTCTCTCCGCCAAGACACAGATATTTCTACTATTAAACCAGTCTTAGATGGAGTCCTCAGTGGTAAGTAATCGCTCCTCCGTTATATACCATTCACACACATGATATTCCAGACAATGTAGATAATCTGATCGCGACTTATTCAGACAATACAACAATCTTGAAAAGAAATCAAAATCCAATATACGCCTCACATACTCAACTAAACAAATTCCACGATATGTGCAAAGTCTGGAAAATTTGACTCAAACAAGAAAAATCACATCAAATTTATTACCTTTACCCTTCAACGTGAAACTCGCACTGCTATTTACCTCAACAATACCTAAATTAATCAGGCAGACAAAGTTCATTATCTTGGGCTGACATTTGACAGAAGAATGACATGGGGCTGGTTATTTGATCGGTTATATATATATATATATATATAAATATGTGCATTTACTAATACGCCCATTTGGAGATACGCTTCACAGATATACGGGGCTACCAAACTATACACATATGTACGGGATACACATACGTAAACTATAGACTTTTGATAAAGAACTACATATGCTAACAGTTAGCGACTACATACGAACATATTTCAAAAGATTTCACAATAACTTGCACGGACATACCAACTCACTGATTCAAGGCATGGCAACAACCAACATGCCCGATAACACCTGTAGGAGGTTCAAAAGAAGCTGGATGAAGGATCTCCTCTACTAACTACAAATATTCAAATCAAAACATAAAAGATGCCTCTAGGCAATCCTCTCTCTCACGCCTACCAACGACTTATTTCAGTTATACTTCTCGACGTCACACTGGCTGGTTGTTGGCACATCTGGCAAATTCGAGGGGAAAATAAAATCGAAGAAATTAATAGAAATTAATTAGGAAGAGATTAATATGAATTAATTTGAAATAGTGAGATTGCATTGTATTGCTCAATTTTTTTTTTGTTATATCTAGATCATATGTACAAATATATATAAGCGCATGTGGCCTAATTGACATAGTTGTCCCCTCCAAACTTTTTTGCGTTATATTTGTTAATATAGTTCTAGAAATAATTAATATTTAACTATCTAAGTAACGAAAATTTGGTTGGTTGGTTGTTTGTTTTGATGTTATAGGTGCAAAACATCTAGGTCATCAGAGCCTTAACGATAAAAGTGTTATTATTGAAATATTTAGCTGGTAGGTTTAATGGAAAAAAAATAAAATAAATAAATAAGTAAAAATAATAATAAAAAAAAATAAAAAAAAATAAGAGGGAAAAAGGTAATGTATATATATATATATATATATATATATATATATATATATATATATATATATATATATATAAATAGAATCATAAATAGAAATCATTATTACAGCTCTTTGATTAATTTTACCATTATTAGAAATGTTATTATTTTGTCAGTTCTAATACTGTCGTGTTATGCTCCTATATGCTAAACTCTTTAGATCACTTAGGGAATCTGAAGCAATAACTATGGTTTCGTTAAGCAATGTAGATGAATACTCTTGAGCCAGAGCAATGGCATTTACCTCTGCAGAATAAATACTACTCAATGGATGTAACTTCATTTTATGGGTCGTATCTTTTGTCACAAAAACTGATAAAGTTGCTGAGTTGGATTCATCAGTGAAAATTAATTGATGTTCTGGTAATGCCTGAATTAATTTTTGAAATATATCTCAGAGATCTGAAGCTATTTAACGTTGGGAATTAATAGAATTACTTTGAATTTATGTATGCGGTTGTGTGTGCTTAGTGATAAATAATAATAACAACGATAATATATTAAGATTTATTGCGGCCTCCATTAGCACAGCATAAATATGGCGGCCTTTGATGGTAAATAGGTTCCCTACCTATGATACATTCAATTTATATCATTTTAACTATTCTTTGTTGTATCTTCCTCTATGTTAACTAGTCTTAGACATTTAAATATTAATATTTTTCTTCTTCCATTCAAAATTCTGAAGATATCTTAAGTAATATAGTTTATCCATCTTGGCGCGATGAAACAGTTGATTTATGAGACACAAACACTGCTTCAGAACTAAATAAATGGAATTACTTCATTTCATCCTGATTGCACGTTATACACACAGCTGTCCCATTACAATTATTAACTGATTTCAATTTGAAACGAGAACTTAAAAAGATCTTATTTCTCAAACTAAATTTGGAACTCCGTCCACTTTGCGGCTCATGTTTTGAGGGAGTTGAAGGGATGTATAAATTGGTTATTGACTGTTGGCTAGTGGAAGAATAAACATCGAACCATCGGGTTCGCAAAGCATTTTATTATTGATATAATTGATCACAACAAATTCCTTTTCAGAAAGTATAAATTATACCAAGCATTAATAAACCCTGTATAGAACCCGTAAAATCCATGAGGAGTTTTTCAATGGATAATTTGAGAGGGGAAACCTTCAGACGGTACTGCTTAAATTGGCATAGAGAGAGCATTGACTGAAGAAAGTAGTCCGGACGAACTAGGTTAGGAATTCCGCCGATCAAATATTCATTAGAAGAAGGAGCCCTTACAAGGCAGCATTCCCATCCTCCTCAATCCCTAGCTTAACGGCTAAGGCGGCCAACTTCCGTTTCAGCCTTGGTAATCCCCCAAAGCTCCTTAATTAACTAATTTCATTATTTAAACTTCCATTGGAACGATCCGACACTGACGCCCGGAGTTTAGTCCCTCCCCCAGGCCTCAACTTTTACCCCATTTAAGGCCCTCTTTTGTCCCGACTGCCGACCTACAGGTGTAAGCTGAGGGGTGAGTTTCAAAGCTTATTTGTTTCTAGTTCCAGGAAACTTATCTCCGCGAAGGGTTTGGATTACGGTCGTTAATCACGGAAGAAATGTTAAATGAAATAGGATTTTGGTCGTGATAAGCTTTTTTACAAAGTATTTGACTAGTACATTCCTTTCCATCTCTTGAAGAGCTTCGAATTTTTTCTCCCTTAAGTTTTTGTGTTTGTTTATTCATTTATTTACCTATATGTATATTTTCTAATGCCTAAGGGTCTACTGAGCTAACTATTAATAGTAAAATATGACTTAAACTAAGACAAAACTTTTATTCCATTGCTATAACAACTATAATTAATTCCGTATTGAAATATTTATCTTTTGATTTAAAAAGTTTCACAAAATTAAGGATAAAACATTTCTAAATTCATAAAATATTTGTTGCGATAACCACCCAACTTTAACTTGCCCCCCTTACTTCAGTAGAAATTACTTGTTGTTTAATGATGTAGAGATAGTTGACCGTTGATATAATATGAGAAGGAGTTAGTCGAGAGTGCGGTCAAATAAATACAAAATTAAAATAAATTAATTATTTTAATTTTTGTCGACGTTTCGACCCACTTTGCAGGTCGTCTTCAGGGCTACAAAAGATACAAAACATGTTGAAAATAAAAAATAAATATAAGTATATATAAAATAAGAAGAAGTTGTCAGATACAGAAATACCATCTTTTATTTCTGTATCTGACAACTTCTTCTTATTTTATATATACTTATATTTATTTTTTATTTTCAACAAGTTTTGTATCTTTTGTAGCCCTGAAGACGACCTGCAAAGTGGGTCGAAACGTCGGCAAAAATTAAAATAATTAATTTATTTTAATTTTGTATTTATTTGACCGCACCCTCGACTAACTCCTTCTCATACTTGTTGTTTAGTATTTTCAATAATTAAACATTGCAATCGACAAAGAAAACAAAAGAAAGTCCCCTAAAAATTAGAGAATCTACGTTTCTCGATAGATAGATTCCCAAAATACAATTAAAAAGAAGTTAATTTAAATGAAATTAGCCCAGAATCTCCTCATTGAAGCCCAACAGATTCGTGTAAAAAAAAATGAATTACGAAAAATGAAAAATTCTAGTGGCGAATCAATCAAAATGTACAAACATTCTGGTAGATTATGTTTATTTAAATATGGTACAATTTCTTGAGAAATGAAAACAAAATTATCGAAATTTCACTATTTGATGGAACGTATTGTAACACATTACTCATATTTGATATTAAACAATTTGGAAATAATTAAATATTGTATAATAATTTGCAAGTATTTTTTTGAGGTTAAGAAACCTTAACTATAATAAAAAAAATCTGAACCACTACAACCTCTGAAGGGAAGGATCTTGGGTTCAGTACTTTGTAAGGAAGTTTCTTGGTTAAAGATTAAGCAAAGATGGAATTTGACCGAGATCACCCTCAACTACCAGGTTTTTTCATTAATAAATTATTTGATTCACGTTTTATTGAATCGTACCCGGCGTTGATCGACCAATGCCCGATTTAATTGAATAAATAATTACCTGCCACAGGACGCGAACTTCTATGGGGCATTGAAGCACATTGCCTCACTGTATTACTCTGCACTCTTTACTCTGTTTACTAAATACTGTTTAATATTACTGTTTAATAAAACTAATAATTACATATACCCATGGTTTTCTGAAAGTTAACTAAATTCTCAACAAAACAAAAAAAAAATCAAAATCGATTAGAAAATCGAAACAATTTGTAATGACCCAATTAGCAAAGTGGATTCAAATAAATTTTTAAGAAGAAAAGGAGTTGAGATTTTTATTTCTCATGTTTAAAAACCCTCAAATATTAATTTTCAAAAATAAATATTTTTTGTACCGAATCGAAGCCTAGGCCTCCTCTTGTATTTTTTCTTTTTCCTTTTGATTACTTAAAAAGTATAAATTTTTCTAGACCTATCATTATTTGAAAGTTTACTACATTTCCTACTAAACAAAATAAAAAAAAGCTCATTTCACAGCTAAAGTGGCATTTATAAAATAGATATATATTTATTTTATTTTTTATTTATACATCTTCGGTGGAGGTTTTAATATGACCAAATAATGTGGGCCAAAATGTTTGGAGATCCCTATAGTAAAGTATTTATGATTTTTTTTTTTTTTTATGATTGAACTACACTGATTTAACTAGGAAAAAGAAAATTTCTTCTTCTATCACATAATACAATGTATTAACTTATTTCTATGTTGTATTGTCAATTTTTCAATGGTTAATATGCTAGGAGAAGTATTCACACAGGCCAACTAGTTTTCAATTAATAATCTAACCTATTATGCAATTACTTTTTTGGTCTCATCGAACCTTACTAACATCTGTAATATAGAAAGTTCAAATTTTAAAAAAAATAAATTTGACTATGTGAATTGATCAGTTACTTTTTGCTAAACTGAAGCGTAATTTAATATAATCCTAAACCCGTATTCATTTTTTTTTTGTTTATTCTACAAAAATGTTGGTTGTAAAAAATACGATAAAAAGGTTGTACAATCTGTCCGTCATAATGTGAGGTGTAAATTAATTTCACGTTGCTGTGCTGAAAGTAACAATTTAGCTGGCCAACTTCTCCAAGATTAGTGACAGCATAATATCCAAACGAGCTGAATTTCTCGTGCATAAATTAGCCCTCATTCATTCAGTGGGCTTTAAATGGAATATAATTTACTTCACATTACTGTCGAAACTTATCTGAAAAAAACTTCATAAAATTTGTACTAATTTACAATATTAAATAAAAAACAAAAAAACTAGCCGCTCTCGGGTCAACACTCCTTTATAAAAAAAATCTTCAAGGATATGGAAAATAAAAAATAAAATAAAGAAAGGAGATCTAAAAGATAAAATTCAGTAAAATATAATTAGTAATAAATTAAATGTTTCATTTAAAAGACGGTCATGGACAAATTGAGATTAAAATTTATTTTTTTTAGTTTTTAGTGTGGGTCGCCCACACTAATTTCGTTGAGTAATTTAAACCAACGTATTTAATAATCCTTGGAGCCGTTGCTTAAAAAATTATGTACCTTTTAGTGGTCAACCCCAAAACACTCCATCCCATCTCTCGATTGGCTTCCCCCTACCTTGTAAGTTAAAAATTTATTATTAACCATTAAATATTTATTAGGTTATTAATCATAATTGTGATATTTTAATTAATTAATTAATCATAAATTAAACATGATGATATTAATTGCAAGGACATAAATAAAAGAATAGATTTTTTTATAAATGAGGAACATTATTATGTGCCCTCAGTAGATACATTTTCTCAAGTATTCTTTCTGAATACCAGATATGTTAGAAACGAATTGATTTGTATTTTGAATTTTTTAAAACTATTTCTTTGTAGATGAATTTGCAGGATTCTATGATAGATATTTCGTCACTAGTAATGACAACGCATATATGACGCATCAGACAATGGCAAACATTAGCAGATATAAGATATATAAACTCCTAGAAGATATACCCTTGATATTGTAATATTGCCTTTTGCTATTTTATTTGCAATAAATACTTCTTTTTTAAAGTTTCCTCAGAGTTCCCTTCATTTTAACTATGGGCTCAAATTATGAAGGAATTCAGTTATTTTGGCCTAGCATTATTTAATATAGCGTCGTTTCTTAATATAGACTAACTGCCTAACCATGGACGAGTCCTATTAGAAAGACAATTGAGTGCTATGCTAGTTTCGAAAAACTTCTAAATATTCGAAATTACAACTTGTTTCTTCATGTTACCGCCATCAAAAGGTTAGCCTTAAACGACCAAATGTGAGCCTTTGAGATCCTTCGCCCGATAGGCGTATAGCTCATAATTGCCGTTTTTCTCTCACCTAACATTTTGGCCAAATTATAACACGTTATGTAATTTAGTCTCGTTTTTATTTTTTGTAATGACTATTTTCCACTAATAATAAATTATATACATTATGGGACGGAGTGGAAGCACGATCCTGTCGTTAGAAGCTACGTGCTTTCGGCTAATACGAACTGAGGTTGCCGAAGAAAATGGTCCCTGATTGAGGGATGCGAACTCGTTATGGAGCCGTCCTTCTCCTCCCCTCACCTATCAAATAACACCTTAGGTCCAGTTAGGGATTCTTCAGCTTTCTTCCTTTTACGTATAATCTCCCTATCCGAGCTCTCTAGTTATATCTGTGGCTCTCTACGCTCCTTTCTCGTCCAAATTTACGAGTTATTCTCATTAAAAAAAAAAAACTATAAATATATTCCTTCGTTTTGTTAATGTGAATGAATTGAAAAAAAATTTTAATTTCCACCCTCCCCCCTAAAAAAAAATAAGACAACATAAATACAATACTTTTATCCATCCTAAGGGATTTCAATTTCAGATCTACTTAAACACGGCGGTAAACTGTTATGGAGAAATTGACATCAATGAATATCTAAATGTGGAGTAGTAGTCGGGTGCCAATTAATTCCATGGCCCTGTGTTGATACCGATAGATATATGGGAAAAATATACTTACCAGAAGCCGTAATGGGTAGCAGATTAACATTCATTTTTTTTTTTTATTTTAGTAAAGAACACAATATAATTTTCGTAAAAGATCAACATATGCATGGTTCATACTTTAATTAGGTTTTTCATTATAATTGGGATATTTTTAATAAATAGCTAATCACCAATTGATAAGAAATTTTTAATCGCCAGGAGACAAATAAAATATTTGCAGAAAAATAAAACGAGTGAAATTGTCATCTCCTAACTGTAACGTCATTTACTTTAGGAATTATTAAAAAAAAAAAAAAAAAAAAAAAAAAATCATCACTAACGGCCCATCAAGGTTCTTGAGTTCAGTACAGTGTAAGGAAGTACTGTTACGCGGCCAATGGTTGTGTAGATAGGTGATCCGGCCGATATCACGCTCAACGACCAGGGTTTTCTCTATAATTAATAGTTTAATTAAGAGTAGCCGCTTTACAGAGGCTGCGTAGGCCCCAGGAGGGTCTCCTGATCCCAGGGTCGATCCATGGCTGATGAAAAATTACTAGTCATAATAATGGATACATAGTGGATTCGAACATGGGACTAGTGTCGCCCAAAATTGGTCTTAGTCTTCACATAGAGTGTGAATGTGATCTCTGAACACTATTTTAAATGTCCTTTGAGATAGATTGTAATATTTTCAATAAACAAGTTAAAACAACAAATAGATTAACAGTTTTGTTTGTATGATATTTTAGACAAAGTGAATATATTCGCATTCGTTGATGACTTAGTTGTACCACTTATTAATATAATTTCGATTATTGAAAATTTGTCATTCTGCTCATAATGCATTTTCGTAGCATCATAAATGTTTTTTGGGTTGAAATTTGGTATTGATTATAAGTACAAGGTGGTGAGAAATATTTTTTTTTTTTAATTTTTTTATTCAGTAATATAACATTCTGTCCCATAGACAATCATTATAGTGGAGTAAGAACATATTTACTTTAGTGTATAGTGTAGCCCAAAATCGATCACCTTGGTCTTGCCCTTTGCAAGACCAATACCAAGGCCGCCTAACTGTTGCAAGACCAAGACCAGGATTGGTAAAAAAAAATCGATTTTGTTAATAAAAAATAACACAAAATAGGTACTAATACTAGACAATCTTAGTTACTATATGTTAATATAGTATAACCAATGTATTTTTGCATTTAACTGCTCTAATTTTTCATTCGGGCTTAGTACGGTTTCTGCTATAAAAAAAATTACAGTAATATATCTATAGCAATAAGCTAATAAGTAACTGCAAGACTCTTGCGCAAGAACAAGAACATGACCACGACTGTGTTTGCAAGACCAAGCTCGTCTCGGTCTGGTATTTGGGCAACAATACTTGGGAACTTGAGTTCTGGAAATCAGTGCTCACTCACTGAGTTACCCCGCTCCATAGGAATTATGCCAAACTGTCAGATATTTTAGAATCAAATCAGATTATATTATGACTTTTTTTATATTCTATTATTTTTTTCTCGA
The DNA here is from genome assembly GCA_928085145.1 of Nezara viridula. Taxonomy (NCBI): domain Eukaryota; kingdom Metazoa; phylum Arthropoda; class Insecta; order Hemiptera; family Pentatomidae; genus Nezara; species Nezara viridula. Next base: position 117,760,728 of record OV725077.1, read on the forward strand.
TGCCAGAATTTTCTATGAAAGATAGTTCATTGCTAAACGCATAACCGTTTCACAATGCATAATCCTCCTTGTGGTTTCGCTGTTCACTGTTAAAAATCCAAAAATACAAATTCTGTTTATTTTGCTTATTTTTGGTTTCATAAGGTGTTTATTTTTCATATATATGACATTTTCCACCAATGTTTTATTTGTTTTATAATATCATTTTACGAGGTTTCAGTCAGATACTTGGACCATTTTCAAGTATGGTCAAGATTATTCATCTTTGTTGATACCTTAATGGTTATTAACACAAAGGCATAAAATTTCTAGAGTTGCAAAGGGATCCACAACAAATATACGTATTCTGATTTTATGGTTATAGATGTTTCCAAAAATTATCATTTTATTTAAAAATGTATTTATTTTTATTTACGGAGAACCCACAAGGAGGGTTATGTGTTTGAATTGACCGCTAAAAGTTATGTGACGAAATTAAAACCCCATACCTAGATAGTCGTGGTTTCGTATTCATATTTAATATTCAACATTGCCGAAGAATGTGAATACTATGGATCAAGAATAGATTATTTAAAATATGTTGCAACTTCTTTAAGAAACTGTGTATTGACACAGCAGTAAGAGATTGGTCACGAAAAGTAAATAAAACGGAAGTCGAATAGCACCTGTTAAATATTTGCACAGGCTGTATTTCGGGGACGATCAGCCAGTATTTGCCAAGGATATTACTGATGCCAGTTATATGCATTCTAGCTCAGTAGTTCATATTACTTGTGGCAAATCCATATCAAGTAATAAATAATCGAATCAAGTGATTTAAATTTTAATTTCAAATTATATTTGCAAAATATGTTGGCGTTATTAGGGATGTGTTAATAAGAATATTTTGTAATATTTAAGTATATATATATATATATATATATATATATATATATATATATATATAATATATATATATATATATATATATATATATATATATATATATATATATATATATATATATATATTAAATTTATATTGAATGAATTATTACCGATATAATGCCTTTATTTATAAGAACATCAATAACTATAAGTTTTGGGGCGTACCTCTATTTTCCCTGCTATTTCTAATGTAATAGACAAACAAAAAAATAATCACAAAAGGACCAACCCCTCATAAAATATTTGAAAAACCATAATATCAACCTAAAATCATCAATCCTTCAATCTGTACATAATGTTGTTTCATAAATAAGAGATATGTAACCTTATTCTCAATGATTTTGAGAAATACGTGATATCAACCTCGTGTACCGAAAACGGTACATTTTTGTTAGCGGTCCGTATAAAACACCATAGGGTGTGGTATAATTAATTTGCAGTTATATCGGATCTTGATGTCCGTATCATTCTTGTTAAATTGCATTATATTATGTCATAGAATTTGTCATTAATCATTAAAAAGTATTTATTTCTGCTAATTCTTGGAATTTACATATGTATTACTGTATATATTAAATATCCGATATATTAAATATTTACATATATTTGATCTAACTTTTGAACAGTTAGAGATAAACTAGTAAAATAACATATATTCTTGAAGAATATTTAATTATTAAAAACTTCTTACCTCAAGACTCAATCGTAAAACGAAGCGATCAAGAGTTAGCTAATCAAACACAGTAAAAAATATGAGATAATTTTTTTTTTCCAAATTAGTGATGCCTGAGAACGGATATTTAGCCAACTAAGCTAGGTAGGAAATATATAATCAATCATCTTGCAAATTTTATAAGCCTAAATGTTGTATAGAACGTCTTTGTCGATGTGATGGATAGTTTTCCTGACTTAAGCAAAAATATGAAATACAGTAATAAACATGAGGATTTTTTTTTTTTTTTACAAAATTAGCCATTGTTGAGCACGGATATCTTGGAAACTAGGCGAGGTAGCGAAAAGAGGTATATAATCAATCACATTGCAAATTTTATCAGTTTTAATTTTTTATAGAACAACATTGTTGATAGTTTTTCTAATAAAAGTGAATATTCGAAAATGTGACCTTCCTGCAGTCCCACTCCCACATCTGGCTCACCACCTAGGAGCGGGGACTTTTAGTATGTTTACCTCCTTACTAGTCCAAGCAATATCCCGAAGTCAAAAATTGTGTCCCCACGATTTCCTTCTATACCTCCTTATCGATCAGTCATTGAATTGAATGGATAGTGTAGATTTCAATGTATTTGGTTGGCAAATAAGTTCTTTCGGTTTTTCAGGCTGAGATAATATTCAACTTATTATTGACATAATATTCATTTTAATCTACAATATATTGACCATTATTTAATATGACTTTTTCCCATCTTTGCACTAACTACATAATTCCATGTTCATAGAATGTCTGGAGTTTAGTATAAAAAAAACTGACCTCTTAAAGATGAAAAATGTTTTTTTATGTACTCTTCCTTTTGGAATTTCTTTACATTAATGGAGTTCTTCAGAGACCAGAATAAGTGGTAGTCATTTGGAGCTAGGTGTGGTGAATATAATGGGTGATTATAGGTGAATATAGGTGGGTCCAAAGGTCCTATCCAAGGCTCAATAATTTATTTCCAGTGACCAATGAGGTGTGGGTTGTCTTGGTCTAGCGTTGTCTAGGTGGAACACAAAACCTTTCTGATATGCCAGTTCAGGGGATTTATTTTTAATTGATTGATCCAATTTTGTTAATTGTGAGCAGTAAAGTGTTAAATAAATTGTTTGTTCTGATGGGAATAGCTCATCGAAAAAAGCACCCTTGAAATCTCACCATATGGAAATCATTATCTTTTTTTAATGCAATAGGGCGGTCACCCATCCAAGTACTAACCATGCTCGGCGTTGCATAACTTTGATTACCTATTACTAGCGCCTTAGCCCATTCACAATTATATTATAATTATTGATATTTTTCAATCTGTATGAAACTTTCACGTTTCATATTGTTGTAAATTTTGCAAGAAGGAAAAATTGTAACCCAATATTGTACTAAATAATTTTTACGAGAAGGCGAAAAATACCCCATTCCGCCCGGAAACGGTTGGATAATAACAGTAAGACGCCTAATGGAAAGGAAAATGGGAGTGCTTATTTATTAATTCAATATCAAGTCTCTGCATTGCAGCTTGAACACCTTCTTAGGACAAGCTGCAATGAAACTGACGTAAATACAAATACCCTATGAAAATTATGTTGGCAGCGGTTTCTAACAGTACGACTGCCTTATTAAACCGCAGAGTGTAACCCAAAACATGGTTGAATCTACGAGATAAAACCAGAAATGCAAGCCGTGTTTCAATATTTATGCAATATATGAACGAAATGTATTCAATTAATTTCTGGATCAGTGGTTGGACTGTTATACATATATACATATACAAATAAAGTTTATTTAAATTAGAGTTATCTTTTCATTAATTTGTGATTTGTTTGCAAATTATAACAAGATAAACTTCATTTAACTCGGTTCAAAATATTAGATTAAAGTAATTTTAAATGTAATTAAATATATTTTAAGAAATGACTCGAAATTAATCCATTAATCAAAAGATAATTAAAATTTTATTTTAAAAGGAATGATGATGAAACCTTTATCGAATATAGCAAACGAATAATTTATTCTTGGAAAATTATTTGAGTAACTTTTATAATTTTTTCTATATTTAAAACGTAGATAATTACATCTGTTTTAATGTAATTTATTTAATTACAATACAATTATTTAAATTGAGGTATGAAAAATATATTAATCTAAATTTTTAATCTAAATTATTTAAATTACGTATAAAGAAGAAAATAATGTTTTTCTACTTTTATTGTGTCTTAATTTTGTAAAAATACACAATATTAAGAATTTTACTGGAGAAATTAGACTACGTTTTATGACAACAAAAAACCGGCAATATGACACTGGTATCAGTTACAGAAAAAAAAATCTCTAATTATTAGTGTTGCACAAATGCGAAACCGAGACGAGTCTTGGTCTTGCAAACTCACTCTTGGCCATAGTCTTGGTCTTGCGCAAGAGTCTCGCAACAGTCTTTCAGTTACTTATTACCTTATTGCTATAGAAATGTTACAGTAATTTTTTAGATACGAGAAACCTAAGTAAGCCCAAATGAAAAATTAGAGGAGTTAAATGTAAAAGTATATTGGTTATTCCAATTATTAACATATAGTAACGACGATTGTCAAGTATTAGTAACTATCTTGCCATAATTTTTATTTTAAAAATCGATTTTTTTTTTACCAGTCCTTGTCTTGGTCTTACACTACTAATTATATTTGGAGAATAAATTATAGAGTCAGAATATTTTTTTTTGGTTAAAGTAAATAGCTGTACAAATGAATATATAAGTATTATAAACAATAAAATAAGTTCAAACATAATATTAACATCAGCCACAGCATTAAATATAGCTCATAACATCTTAGTAAACAATATACGTGCGTATATTGCAACTATAAATGGAGTATATGATATAACATTCTGAAAAGCTTTTTTATTTTAAATTCAACGGATTTTTTACGTAATATTTATTAAAATGGTACTAGTAATATTATGTAATCGATTTTTTTTTGCAAAATTTATTAACAATGCACCTATGTTTAATCATTTCGATCATATTTACAAATCATAAGCTCTTTAAGTAAATTGCGTAAATTATATAAAATCTATAGCTTAAAAATAGTTATACTAACATAATTGTACAGTGTTTTGATAAAACAGAGGGGAAATAGAACTTAAGTAAAGTAATTTATTTTTTCTAAAACGTAAGTTAATGAGTTCTTACTTGAAATCGATGATTTATGTTTTTTTTTTTTTTTTAATTTCCCTTTTCTATTCATTAATTCTTTCTTATTGAAAGTGATTTTTTTTTTAATAATAAAAGAGAAAAAAGCAAACTGTTTAAAAGTTAATCACATTCACTGATTGCACAATTCCTGTTTCATTGTAGCCTATTTAACACAAAGGGTTACTTAATGACTGAACCATTCGTTCTACAAGAGGAGGCCGTGTAGCCAGCCCAATTGTACATTCACTCTACCTCTGTTGCCTAGAGGTTTAGGTAGTTGAAAAATATACTCACCGCTCTGTTTAATTTAATTCATATCCAGCAATGAAACAAGCAGAACAAGGACTCGCGTTGAGACCAATGATAAAGGAGGGGGCAAAAGGAAAAATTCATTTGTCGGAGGAAGGGGCCGAATTAGTAAAGGGGGTGTAAAAATAATGGCGGCCGTTTTGTCAACAAGGTAAAATTAGCCAAGAGGAAGTCATGGCTTAGTTGCTATTCAGCTCTTCCACGCGCTGAGTTATTAGCGAACGTGACCCTGCTCTGCTTTGACTTTTTCTCCGGTCGAATTTTATTCCTATAGACGGAGCTCAATTAAGGGATTTTGTTTTCTCTGCACAAACCATCGATGATATAAAATTGTTCCTAAAGATTATTAGTAATAAATTGGAAAATACTAGCCAGAAAGCGAGATCCTCTCGCATAATCAGGGCAGAAAAACAAGAACACATATATCCTGAGTTCATTGAAAAAGTTTTTAATTCGCATTTCATAAAATTAAATAACTAAGAAATTTGATGAATTTTCGCTCTGTGTAATTAGAGCATTGTACCTTATTGGACCTATGTTTGATAAATAAATGGGTTCCAATATACTGGTGCACTTTATCTGTTTTTACATTCATAAATAGGGTCGAAATTAAAAAACTTACTCGAAAGTTGTGCTAAGTCAAAAACATTCTTAGAGATTTTTTATAGTAAGTCAACGATGAACAAAAAGCAAAAAAAAAAATGAAAAATTTTACTAAATACATGTACCAAATACATACTGAAGGAAACATATGTAATATAGGGTTTATAATATATGAAATAGAGGAGTACCGACTAAGGGCACAACAAGTTCCATTTACAACTGTTCATTATAATGTAGTACTCGTTGCTCAAAATATATAATTTTAATTTACAAGTATTCTATAATGCAGATAGCATTATTTTTTATCAACATAAAAAAAATTTTATCAATAAAAAACAATTTTTCATCAATAAAAATACAAGAAATTTTTTAATCAATAAAAACAAATTTTTACCAACATTAAACAAATTTTTATAAACATAAGAATAACCGCTGTCCATACAAATTTTAAAATATTTATTTTGTGTCAGGAGAGTAAGATGTAATAGGAGCTCAACACATATGCTATTAAATAAACAGCTGTATATTTTGTAAAATAGTCAACGAGCACCTGTTATATGTCCCTCTGAATTCATTATTTTGGCCGTCAATTTTACTCATATGGTTTGTATTGTTTTAGACTAATTATACATCAACTTCTGTACAGCTAGATTTCCTCGAACAGCCACTGTGTGCCGAATTTAAGTTTCTATCGTAGCCTCTGGTTCACTATATTTTAAAACTTTCGGTCCCAAGTACAACTAAAATCGACTAACCATTTTATTTCTATCGGTTGTGCTTAGTTTCAGACATGCTTCAAAATATAATTCATTTTGTTGATAATTAGATCGTCATGATACTTAATTATTATCACAACCAACCCGTAATTTTAGCAAAAATTTGAAAATGAGATTTCTAATCCTGGATATATATCAGGATCATTACACATAATGGTCATCCCATTCCCATGTTGAAGGCATTGAGATAGTGGACACTTCATTAGTTTTGAGATGCATGCATCCTAGCAGTTTGCAGCCATCATAGACGTTTATGACGCAGTATTACTGACTATTGTGGGCCATTGTGTTACAAACTTCATTAATGTTGAGGTTAAGATTACGGAAGATTGTAGCAAATGGTTACTAAAATAAAAATTAAATAAATAAATCACATCAGAAATCTTTGCGTTCTAAAAGCAAATTTAATATTTTTTAAGTCAGTCATTTATCGAAAAAAAATACGATATACGATTGTCCAACGTTGAGTAATGGCAACGTAGTGGAATATTGCTGCAATAGACTCACTAATAAGTATTATGCCCTTTTATAGCTTGGAATAAAAAGCCTTGAAAATTATTTTGGTTTGATAACAATATTTAAATTATTTGCACACCACATATCGAAATATTATTTACCTTAATGTGAAACAAGTGTAAACATCTTTTGTTTTTTTGCAAATTTATTTTTTATATTTTAGTGGAAGACAATTTATTATTCTATCGAAAATCTCTAAAAAATAGTATACAAGGAACCACTTGGAGTTATTTTATGCCAATATTTGTTAAATAGGAAGAATAAATGAATTATGAGTGTTATTAATAATTATTTAAGATCTAAGGAGATGCAGTTTCTTGTTTTTGTTGCACATATAAAAGAAAAAAAAAGACTTTGAAAAAAAAGTGTTTGAAAAGAATGCAGTCTTAGTTATTTTAATTTAAAACTAAAAGTGGATTACTAATAACGGGTAGCTAATGCAAAAATGACTATAATGTTATATTAATTAACTACCTAATTTACTTATTGTATTCTTCTATGTTCTAAATATCAATGAAAAATAAAACATATGACGTAGCATAATATCATTAATCAATATATTTATTACCCTAAATCATCCTAATCAGGTGTAAAATAAGTATTCGGTTGCAGCTGTCACTTTGACTTGTGATTAATTAGGTGATTTTCGTTCTGGAGTCACGACCCGCTACCCGAAATCACCGTGACAAATCACCAGCGTGCAGTCATGCCCTTACATCTGTCCCACAGTCGGCGAAGCTCAGAGCCGGTGATGGAGGATGATCGAAAGTTGCCGGCGATTCCCTCTGTATGACTCACCAACCAAATATCAGTTATTAAATCAGGCTAGAACCCAATGAGCGGTTCATCATACTCACATGTTGTGGGAGAATGTCTACATTTGTCGTGGCTTGACAAAATGTTCTTATTTTCTTACTATAATTTCAAGATTCTTACTATAATTTAGAGAAAAGGAGATTCAAATTTACAATTTACAGTAGTATCAATATATTATTAATTAGATTAACAGTTTTGTTTGTATAATGTCTTATAAAAAGTAAACATATATTCGCATTCGTCAATGACTTATTAATATTGACTTGTACTACTTCTTAATATAATTTCGAATATTGAAAATATTTCATTCCAGAATGCATTTTCGTAGCATCATAAATGTTTATTTGCATCAAAGACGTTTTGGGTTGAAATTTGGTATTGATTATAAGTATAAGGTGGTGAGTAACAATTTTATTTTTAAATTTATTTATTCCGTAATATAACATTCTGTCCGTCGGAAAATAATTATAGTGAAGTAAGAACGCATTCACACTAGTATTGCCCAAAATCTGTTAACCGATTTGCCAAAGTTCGCCTAACTATTGAAAGACCTAGACCAAGAATGGTGAAAAAATCAATTTTTTGAACAAAAATTAAGGCTAAGTAGTTACCAATGCTTGACAATTTTAATTATTGTATGTAAAGAATTGGTATAATCAATATACTTTTGCATTTAACTATTCTAATTTTTCATTTGGCTTAGTTAGATTTCTCCTATCTAAAAAATTATAATAATATCTCTATAGTAATAAGCTAATAGGTAACAGCAAGACTCTTGCGCAAGACCAAGGCCATGACAAACACAGAGTACGCAAATACAGAGTACTTGCCCAAATGCTAGACCAGGACTAGTCTTGATAAATATTTTATCTATAAATATTTTCAAAATCAGACTTTCAATTGGCCTAATGGAGAGACAAAAGGAGCATACAAAACGTTGGAATGATCAATTTATCAAAGAATGATGAAATGGGATGATGTTTGTAGTTTTGTTCGTTCATTACATCCAATAAACAATTTTTGGTATCTATCAAGAAAAAAACAAATCTCCTCAAATCTGGGTACAATACCCCATGGAACGTTTCATGAGTACATAGAAAATACGTATAACAACATACATTAAATCCAAAAATGTGATTGACATATTCATCGTTCACTGTACGCCGGTTTTTGCGCTATTTGTTAGGACCAATATTGTATCTCAAGCTATTGCATCTCTAGTTTCGGACCAAAGCCGATAATCTAGAGGGTTGAGATCGAGAAATCCTGAGGGTCAATCCGAGGCAGAGATGAACTCTGGAATGTTCTTTTGCAGCCACAGCTGAGTTAACCTGTCCTTGTGAGCTGAAGCGGAATCATATAGGAAAACCCAATGTTTTCCAGCAAACAGAGTATAATTTAGAGGCTTAACAACAGGTTACAAAATATCGTCCTGATATATTTAGCCGCTATTTTAACTACTTTTTCACAAAAACGGAGCTTTTTGGTTCCACCAAGCAAACTCCCCACCAAACCATCACTGATGACCTTTTTCCACTCTTCCAATGACTTCCTGGGCTTCTTTAGAGCTCGGTACGTACACACAATCATATTGGCGATTTAATTTTTCTTCAACTGTAAAAATTTTCTCATAGCTAAACAAAATTTTCTATAAAGAAATGTTGATAAAGGTTTAACGGCCTTGGAGGATTTTGCATCTATCCACTCCAATTTTTTTAAAAAAACTGGTTGTTAGCCTTTGTCCTGTCAATCTTGGAAATGCATCTATCCTAAGGTCACTTTTTATTCTGAGAGATATTGATCTGATAGTGATTCTCATTTCCCGGGATATAATTTGTTTTTTTTTAATTGGATTTTTTCTTATTCGAGCAGCCACTGCTCTCACTGCATTTGCCGTTCTCACAGTGCGGGGATGGCCCGGTCGAGGTCTTTCGCATAGAGATAGGGTCTCATTATATCTATTTATAGTGTGGTATACGAAAATACTACTGATACACAAAGGTTTTGAAGGGTTGACTCTGATATTCATTTTGCAACTTTGTGTAAGGCGATCATGGCTATTATGTTTTCTTTATCACCCCACTCCATGTTAACTGAACGAAAAAAAATACAAACTAATTGGGATTATCATCCTGACATGTAAAGAAAATAACCTGATAGAGGTAAGGATTATCTAAATTAAAGCTAAGGACGTTAACAAAGTTCAACGTTTGGTACAGTATTCATGACAGAACTAGGTATAAATATTTAGAAATTTTATCTTCTGTTATTCTAGTATAGTACAGATTCTCGCGGTATTTCTAAACATTATAAAAAAAAATCACGTGAATCATTCTGAAATAATCGAATGAAATTTATTATACACAAATAGCAGATCTTTATTAATAATCTTAATTATATAATTTTATGTTTAACTCTGGTCAAAATAACTATTAACTATGAAGTATTGTACAGCTTATTGTAGTTAGGACATTCTCAAGCCAATTACTTTCAAAAGTTGTCACAGTGTCATCCTCTCAATTTCTTTATTTTAACTAGTACCGATAAATTCATTTGGAACACAGACAACTTTGTTGTGAGTGATTTCTGAGTAAAAACTCAATTTTCTCTATCTTGTTAGTTAGAACCATTTTAAACAAAGGCTAGACAAGCAAATGAATGATTTGAAAATAACAGCTCATATTAATAGATAAGCTCATTGTTTTTTTTGTTTTTTTGTTTTTTTGGATACGACACGTTAATTTATTCAGGTCACGATAACTTGGTGAGAGCCAAATATTACCCATTGACCAATAATTGAGTGATAGGGCGCTGATTATTGTAAGAATCGGTGTGGACTGTATGAGTTTGGATCACTGAAATTTAACATGTATAAATTGAGCAAATGATTCAAAACATGATTATATTGAGTTTAATGGATATAAACAGGAAAAAAAGAAATTTGTGAGTTTGTACAATTTTGTTGATCATGAAAGATGAAGTAAATATTGCCGATGGTGAAAATAAAATTTTGCAGTATAACATTGCAATGATGGAACTAATTTTGCATGAGACTAAAGTTCCATTGGTTAATTTGGATTCACTTGGTGTCTGAAATTCAGCTTCATTTCTTGGTCTCCTCTTCTTCCTCCCCATATTTCCTCCACAAAGCAGTTTTCTTGGCGTTTAGCAACCCATTTTTTCCTGTTATAATTTCTAATTTTATCAACTAATAATTCCTATGGAATCATTCAGTAGTTTGATATCATTACTCAGGTATAGTCAGCTTTCATTGAACCTACGGAATCTAAGTTATTATCGAATGAAGGCTGCTTGGTAACTAGAAAAACCGAAAGTCTACACTGGGAACAAAAAACAAATTTTGAATGTTTCCAGCAATTCATTAGTCAACTCTTACTAATTTTGGGTAGAGAAAAACTAATATGACAATGAAAAATTGTCTTAGTTATAGTTTCTTTGATATACATAGGTAGACGTATTTCAAATTGACGTGTTAAGATAAAAATATACATTTTAATTATATATACTAACAACAACAAAAGAGCATTTGATTTTTCAAAAAAGTAGTTACATTCTAAAAGCTCTAAATTGCTAGAAGAATACTTGACAGATGGTCGTGTTTGAAGAGATTGTGTGAGATCAACATCTTTTATCTTGTAACTTGGAAGGGAGTTAAAATGCTAAATGTTCACCACAAATATAACAAAATTATTCACCGTATTTAAACTTTTCGTTTCATTTTTACGATTTTTACACTAAAAAAGCAATCTCAAACCAGAAATTCTGTATTAATTACAGCAGAAACTATATGGATCTCACAGTTACCAGCAACAGTTTATGACTTACAAATTTATGATTTTTATGACTCACAAACAGTGTTATCGCGCGCTCTGTGACAAAACCTCGTACTCAAGCCTCGTACATCCTCGTACGATTGTTCATTCATAACTTGTACTATTATTATAAGCCCAGTGTTATTGTTATTTTTTATAGTAAAATTAGATCAGAATTTTTTATTTTTAGTTCCATTCATATATTTTAAAGCCTTTTTACATTACTTTTTTTTTAAGTTAATGGGTCAAGAAGTAAAATTAGCTTAATAAAATATATAAAAAAGTTTATATATTTTTGTAAACTACTGAAAACGTTATATAAACATTAAAATAGCTAAATAAACTTCTTAAAGTACTCTTCATAAGTATTCATTAGTAGATCCTAGATTTAATTTGGGGGAAGGACTAATTTTTTTTCTTTTTTCTAAAAACAAAACAACTACTTTTATGAAAGGATGTTAGTGGTTCTAGAAGGCCAATAAAAATTAATTATTGGGGCATTGATGCTTTTAGATATATCCATTATAATACAAACAAATAATAGATTGTGATTGTTTCAGTATTTAGCTTACAATTACGTCTCGCACAAAATAAATTACGACCACTGAAAAAATACTTCCTTTTTTTTCATTATTTAAGATGGGTTCATTATGAATACTAGTTAATTTTTCAGTTAATTACTTTACTTGATTAAAATTTGAAAATAATTTTTTTAAATTACGGTAATAATTTAAAAAAAATTAATTTATCTAGAATATTTTTACAATTGCAGTTTTATGAAGGAAATAATAATTACGAAGGAAATAATGGATATACTTTCTCTTATTTTATTTTATGCTCGATAAAAATTACGGTAAAAATTTGTTTAATTTTCTTTTACAACACATTTTAAAAAATACATATTTATAAAAAAAAGTTGTATGGAGGAAATAATGGATATGGTTTCTTATATTTTATTTTATACTAAATAAAATCTAAAATATTTTTTTTTAAATTTTATTTTCTAGAAAATTAAAAAAAGACATATATATACAATCATGGTTTTATGAAGGAAATAATAATTATACTCTAATTAAAGAAGATATAATTGCAATTTATTTGTCTATAAAGCAACAGAAGTTCAGTATTTCATATCAATATAAATAATAATAGAGTCAAAATAACCTTAAAACAATTCTAAACTTCATTCATAAAAATATAACCTTGCATTGCAAACGTCAGCAAAACTTATGTACGAGGTACGAGGCTGATCTATCCTCGTACCTCGTACATTACGTCATAACCTCGTACAAATACGAGGATCCTCGTACAAACAGCAACACTGCTCACAAAGAGCTGAAGATCATTCGTGTTTTGTTATTTGACAGTTTATTACCAACCCAACCAAAAAATTCCCCCAAATCAAAAATGTTGACTCTGAAAAATTAAATTTTATTTCCAAAGCAAGACCTAATCTTTCATCTTTATGGTGATTATTGAATTCAATAGATGGAAATACATATGAATTGTATGTTTTTGCCCCCGAAACATTTTCATTATTGCCCAGTGTTATCTAGGTTTTAGATCTTCTGGTAAATTTTGGATTTTTTTAGTCTTCTTTGAAATTTTAAGATTAATAATATTTTATAACAAAAAGGACCGAAGATGGGTGTTTTTATTCAAAATACACCAATGTTCGTCAACGAACCCCATTTTATAAGCTGACAAAATATTATTGTTAAATAAAAAATAAAAATTGATAAATGAGGTTGTCGTTCTATTATTATTTTTTCAACCGAAGGGGAGTTATACTGTTTTTTCTCAACTCCTTAATTATTAACAATTTTACTAGATTATTAATAGATTATTTATTAATTATTTACTAGATTCATGAAATAAGTATAACAAAAAATCATAGAATGACAATGTATTACCTCCAACACAATGGTGGGGCAGTTTTATTTCCTGGAAGTGAAAACACGTATGGAAATATAACATAAAAATCCGAATCCTCATGGTTTTTAAATTAACATTCCTGGAAGAGAAGCAAGTGGTCTTTTTCCAGATCTACTAACTTGGGCAAACAATCGGCGTGTGTCTGGATATTTCATCGGTTCACTTGACTTTTCACTTCCAGAAGTTTACAAACATTCGGGAAACCTCACTAGATCGGTAAAAAAAAAGTTATCAATTATTTTTGTTTTACAGAATTATATTTACAGAAGCAAGTTTCATCATAAACTTAAAAAAAAAAATTAAAATAAAAAAATTAAAGAAACTAACATAAAGTAGCATATGTAAATATATTATAAAATACTACAATGATTATGAGTTACAATATTTTGCAACAAACATTCAATTCAAGTACCTTCAACTGATAAGAACATTAGCAACCCCCTACAGTTGTCATCTTGTTCACTAATGAACCTCTATTTCCTCATATTTATGATTTTAATCTGGACACTTTTCAGACCATTAACGTTTTCCATTTAACTTATAAGTGGGGAAAGAAAGTCAATTCTCGGAGATTAAAAAGAACCACGTTCACAAGTACTTTCAGAGTTTACTGTAGAAAAATCCAAATATGAAGAAAACATATTACCTTAACTTTATAAATAGTTTCAGCTTCCCTCCTGCCTACATCCCAAACTCATTCAATAAATAATAAGCTGAAGTTAAATGTGAAAAAGACAAAGACAACTATAATAAGAAGTAGATTCCTCTAAAAATCTAGTACCATATTTCATCTATGTTAAAAATTATTAGTGTTGCCCAAAATCGGTCTTGGTCTTGCACTTAACAACCAAGGCCGCCTAACTGCTGCAAGACCAAGACCAGGACTGATAAAAATTGATTTTTAAATAAAAATTAAGGCAAAATAGTTTCTAATACTTGAAAATCTTAGTTACTATAAGTTAATAATTGTTAAAAACAATATACTTTTGCATTTAACTATTTTAATTTTTCATTTGGCTTAGATAGGTTTCTCCTATCTAAAAAATTACAATAATATCTCTATAGTAATAAGCAAATATGCAATTGCGCAAAACAAAGATCATGACTACCACTGAGTTTGCAAGACCAAGACTCGTCTCGGTCTCGCATTTGGACAATACTACAAATTACATTTATTCAACATATAAATTACGTCTAGATCATTTCTTAGCCTATTTTAACCTTTTCCACTTCATATCTTTCCATTTTAAATGTAACCATTTCCAAATCAAAAGTAACCTTTTCATTTTAAATTTAATCCTCTTCAATTCAAATCTAACCTAATATGAATTATATCTGAAACGGAAAAGATCCCAATTGTTTATACTTATAAATTGTCGAAACATACGAATTATGTTTGCTTGATTATATATGCCTCGCGCGTATGGCGAGCGTCACACGTGTGGCGGATGTGGGGATGGTCGGTGGAAATTCCTTGGAAGTTCCTCCCGGCTAAGTACGATGGACTCGCTGACCAACAATGAGAGAGGCCCCCCAGACTTGCTGGAGGGTGTGACGTAGGATTGACTCCCTACTCACATATCTTTAGTTCACCAAACACTACAAATAGTCATGGATCTCCCTAAGGTAAAACGCTCATTATCCGGAGATAAACTAGTCCCCCGTTCGGGTCTCCGGGTGGGGACTGCTTTAGGGGATTCATGGCGCAAGTTGAAATATAGGGATTTAAATATTGGTACGTGGAATGTAAGGAGTTTAAACACAGCAGGGGGGCTAAAATCGGTCGCGAATGAGGTAAATGGGTACAATTTGGATGTCGTGGCTCTACAAGAGGTTCGCTGGCCAGGGGAGGGCTCGATGAGGGAAGGAAAGTACACTATTTGGTACGGAGGAAGCGGGAATCATTGTTAAGGTACCGGGTTTCTAATTAGGAGTAGATTACTATCAGCTTTGAAGGACGTACAATTCTTTAGTGATAGAATTTCGGTAGCTATATTTCAGGGACGTTGGTTTAAAATCGCAATAATAAACCTACATTGTCCGACCGAAGACAGTGACGATGAAGTCAAAAGTAAATTTTACGATAAACTCGAATGGGTTTATGATAAACTACCGCGAAACTACATGAAAATAATTGTTGGTGACGCGAACGCAAAAGTAGAAAGGGAAGAAGTTTGTATTCCGACGATTTTTAAAGAATGTTTGCACTATTATAGTAATGATAATGGGATCTGTCTGATAAACTTTGCCATTTCGAAAAACCTGATAATTAAAAGTACGACGTTTAAACATAAGGATATTCATAAATATACTTGGACATCACCGGATTCGCAAACACGAAATCAAATCGATCATGTCTTGATACAACATAGCTGGCAAAGCAGTATAATTAATGTACGGTCTTATCGCGGAGCAGAATGTGGATCGGATCATGAATTAGTAATCGCGAAACTTTGACAAAAACTTAATATAAAAAAGAGAAAAGAAAACCGTTTCGATTTTGAGAATTTTAATTTGGAAAAATTAAAAAATCCATTAATTAGAACCCAATTTGAGCTATATATTAAGAATAGGTTTGAAGCTTTAGAGCTTCCTGACGATGACCACGAGGATATTGACAAGTTATGGGTAGAGATCAGGGATAATATTAAAGCTGTCGGTAACTCGTGTCTAGGAAAAAAGGAAAATAAGAATAACAAACCGTGGTTTGATGAAGATTGCTTAAACATGTGCGAAAAAAGAAAAGCCGCTAAATTAAAAGTTCTAAATAATCCTAGCGAAGACAATGTGGAATACTTCCGAATCTCAAAGAACGAAACGACCAAATTGCTCAAAAATAAAAAAGTGAGTATCTTAAAAATAAAATAATTGAAATAGAAACCAAGAGAATCGAAAATAACGTAAGAGACATGTACAAAGGTATAAACAGATCACGAAAATGTGTAGGGCCCCTAATGTCTGGAATTAGGGATGATAATAACAATATTCTGACCGATCCGGTTGACATATTGAATAAGTTTAAGGCCACTTTGACAATATTTTAAATAGAGGAAATTATGATATGTGTCAACCTTCTGAATACCAGAGTGCTGAACCGTTGATAGAAGAACCGAGTAAAGAGGAAGTTGAAGTAGCTATCGGAAAATTAAAATCTTATAATGCAGCGGGAACCGATAATATTCCTACTGAACTAATTAAGGCATGCGGGGAAGCTGGAGTTTCTAAAATACATCGGTTGGTTAAAAAGATATGGGTGAATGTGAAATTACCTGAGGAATGGAAAGAATCTATTCTTATTCCGATTCAAAAAAAGGGCCCAAGGACGGATTGTAATAACTATCGAGGAATTTCACTCCTTTCGGTATGTTATTAAATATTCACTTTAATCTTAATCAGTCGAATCACGGAATACGCCGAGGAAATTATCGAAGAATACAAATGCGGATTTAGACGGAATCGTTCAACTATTGATCAAATATTTTCTTTACGGCAAATATTATAGAAAAAATTGTAATACAACGGTATTGTTCACCAGCTGTATATAGATTTTAAAAAGGCTTACGATTCTATTGACCGCCAGAAACTGTATAATATTCTAATCTAGCAGGGGATTCCAAAAAAACTAGTAAATCTAGTCAGGATGTGCTAGACGGAGACACTCAATAAAGTTAGAATCGGTAATAATCTGATTATTATTAATCGGTAGACTAAGGTTAGACTGAAGGCGGGAAATGCTTGTGACAAAACTGCTCAGTTCGCGCCTCTTGTCCCGAAACTTAAAAATTAGAACCTATAAGACAATTATCTTGTCTACAGTTCTTTATGGATGCGAAACTTGGCCGCTTACATTAAGGGGTGAGCAGCGTCTTTTTTTTTTTTTTTTTTTTTTTTTTTTTTTTTTTTTTTTTTTTTTTTTTTTTTTTTTTTTTTTTTTTTAAATTTCTTTATTGAGTATTATAACAATCTGTCTGTTCGACATTGGTTATAGTGAGGTAGGATGACATTCACACCATATGTACAAAAAAATAAAATAAATAGAACAAAATAATAATCAAAAGTATATACAATAGACAATAAAATAAAATAACCTAAAAAATAAGAAAATTAAAACTAAGGAAATAAAAAAAAAAAAATAACATGCATACCTATATACAATCAGGCGAGGGAACTCCAGGAGAACCCTGCGCTACTCTTCCAACCGCGTCACTGGTACTAAAGCCAGCGGAGATTGGTCGAGAGCACTTTAGCCACATACACACATGTCTTGAGTGAAGAATCTGGCCATTGCCAGAACTCCAATTTATATAATTTACAAAAGGTCGCGAGGCCACTGCCGTTTCAACCTTCTTGGAGGATTATAGGGATGGGAGATGCTTGATAGGGATTGTGCAAGAGGATTTGGGTGGTAAGTAAGGTTCTGGTGAAATTTGGAGAACTTTTCTGGGATAAGGTCTAGGACAAATGGGATGTTAAGGTCATGATGTAGGGTTTTGTTGGATACATAGAAAGGAGCATCGACTATTGTTCGAAGGACTTTAGACTGGAAGGATTGGATGCGCTTGATGTTAGAAAATTTTGCTGATCCCCACAGTTCTAGTCCGTAAGTCCAAATAGGTTTCAGTATTGTCTTGTAGATCAGTAGCTTGTTTTCAATGGAAAGTTTAGATTTTCTGCTTAGTAGTCGGTATAGTTGGCCGTATCGTCGGTTGAGTTCTTGTCTTTTGAGTCTAGTATGCGGGTTCCAAGTTAGTCTTCGGTCTAAATGAAAGCCAAGATACCGGACTGTGTCTGAATAAGGAAGCTGGATGGAATTAAAGAGTACTGGTGGACAGGAATTGCGTCGGAGTGTAAAAGTAATGTGTTGGCATTTAGATTCATTAACTTTAATGCGCCAGTTATTACACCAGTGCTCAATCAAGGTGAGATGACTTTGGAGATTTAAGGATGCTATTTCGGGATCAGAGTTCGATGATAAGATTGCGGTGTCGTCAGCGAATGTTGCAAGAAAAGTATCGGGATGAACAGGGATGTCAGCAGTAAAGAGGATGTAAAGCACGGGACCCAAGACGCTGCCTTGGGGAACACCGGCTTTAACGGAGTAGATATTGGAAAATTCTGTTCCACAGCGAACTCGAAAGGAGCGGTCAGAGAGGTAGGATCGGAGGACTAGGTACAAGGACTGAGGTAAATGGATTTTAAGCTTGGAGAGCAGTCCGGAGTGCCATACCCGGTCAAATGCCTGTGCAATGTCCAGAAAGGCACCCGAACAGTATTCCTTGTTTTCTAGGGCTGAGGAAATATGATCAACAACTCGGAGTCCTTGTTGAACAGTAGAATGTTGAGAGCGAAAACCAAACTGATGGGAAGGGATATTTTGGGATTCTATAATGGGTAGGATTCGTTTCAAAAGGATCCTTTCAAAAATTTTTGAAAGGATTGGGAGTAGGCTGATTGGTCTATAGGATTTTGAGCTATTGAGAGGTTTTCCTGGTTTTGGGAAAAGGATAATAGTGGAGTGTTTCCATAACAGAGGGAAGTGGGTGGTGCGTAGGATACAATTGTAGATATATGTAAGGAATATGACTGCTTTGGATGGAAGTTGTCGAAGGATTTGAGGTGTAAGGAGATCATGTCCAGGAGCTTTACGGAGGATTAGTTTTTTTAATTGAAATTTTACTTCGGAAGGATGAATAGCTTTTGGGGGCAAGGAAAGTGGGATTGGTGATGTAAGGAGTTCTTCTACTGTTACGGTGTGGGCAGGATGGGATTCCGGATGTGAAATAAATGTATTGGATAGGTGAATGGCGAACTCCTCAGCTTTATCTTCGTCAGATGCTGCCCAGGAGCCATCACCTCGTCGGAGAGGATGGGAAATGCGGTGAGGATTCAGGATTTTTGTTGTGGTTTTCCAAAGGGAATTGTCGCGAGAAGAGAGGGAGGATAGGTAGGAGTTGAAGGATTGTGATCTGAAGGTGGCTAATTCCAGTTTTAATTGTTTGCAGTAGTAATTATAGGAGCAGCGGTCGGTAGGATGTCGGGTACGTTGCCATAATAATCTGGCACGGCGTTTGGTGCGGATTAGGTTAAGGAGGTGTTGGGGTAGAATGGTCTTTATAGGAATTCTGGAGGAGTCTTTTGGGAAGGAGGCAGTCCAGGCGGCTTGTTGGATTGTGGTAGTAAAGGAATTTACGGCACTATCAAGGTCATCGGGAGTTTTGAGGGATATGTTGAGATCAATATTATCGGAGATTATTTGGCGGAAAAGGTCCCAGTTTACTGGGCCCCTAATGAATGACGGTGGAGAAGGTTTGGGAACAGGTTCAAGTGAAACATTAAGGATTAGAGGACTATGGTCAGAGGAAAGTTCATTTAGACGTGTAATGGAACAATTGAGGGGACTTAAGCCGCTGTGGATAAAGAAATCAAGAAGATCAGGATTACGGTTGGGATCTGTGGGCCAGTAGGTAGGAGAGTTGGGGGAAAGGAGGTGAAAACGTTGGGAATTGAGTGCAGACAGCAGGGTTCGGCCACGAGAATTCGTGGTTCTGGAACCCCATTGTTGGTGCTTGGCATTTAGGTCTGCACCCAAGATGAAGTGATGTCCTAAGGAGTCGAGGAGAGAACTGAATTGGGCATTGGATATGGATCGGTTAGGAGGGCAATACGCTGATGCAAGAGTGACCGGAAAGGAGAAGGTTTTTATCACGATAGCGGTGGACTGTAGGAAATCATGTATTGGTAATGGGAGTAGGTGATGGGAGAGGGATTGGTGTACAATTACAGCAGTACCGGCATGTGCTTTTCCGTCAGGGTGGTCAGTACGATATGTCAGGTATTGTGGTATATTGAAGTGCTGTTTAGTGGTTAGTCGAGTTTCAGTAATTAGTGCCACATCAATGTTCTTGTCAAGTAGTAAAGTAGATAGTTCGTCTGTATGATTTCTAACACCATTCGCATTCCAAAGGAGAATGGATATGGGTTTAGGGATGTGAGTCATTTAAGGATTTTTCAAAGGAGGGATGAGGTGAGATACGAGATTCGTGAGGAGTGATATGAGTGGAGTAACAAGGGATTTGAAATCGGTGAGGAAAGATGCTAACAAACTTGTGAGATCTGTTGCATTTGAAGGAGGAGGAATATGAGGAATTTGTTGTTTGTGGTTAGGTATATTAGGATGAAGAGGATTTTGAGGTTGGGTTTGAGGTTGTTGTTGTGGCAGGGCTTGACATTTATCGGTTAAAGTCTTACCTCTAAGTAGTTGGGAGAATGATACATCATTGTTTACAATTCTGGAAGGCTCTCTCTCTCTTCTTGTTCTTAGTGCTTCATCTTGAATCCGGTTTTTCTGGTGTCTGGTTTTGAGATTCTTGTAAATTTGGCAGCCTTTGTAGTTGGCCGGGTGTCCCTCCAAGCATAGGGCACATACTGCTGGATCTTGTATAGGTTTGGTGCACTCTACAGATTTGTGCTGTTCACCGCACTTCACGCAACGCGGCAGATGGTGGCAATATGTCTTCGTGTGGCCATAGGTCTGACAATTATGGCACTGCACGATGTCTCTCTTGGGATATGGCTTCTCAACTTTCACCATTGTATAGTATATTCTTGTGATATCATATATTTTTTCGATACCTGGTGATGGCTCCAAGTCCACGAAAAACAATGGTAGTGGGATCCTATTTCGTAATCCTGGCTGCTCCCTGTCCTCCTTCAAAACGTTTGTTACCTGGCGTACATTGAAACCAAGCGTCGTTAGTTCTTCTTTAATAACTTCAGTGGGGGTTGAGGAATGTAAATTTCTTATCACCACTCGTAAAGCTCTTTCCTGCCTCAGCTGGTAAGTGTGAAAATTCGCATTTGTTTCTGATAAGTACTTCACTATTTTTCGGTAGGCTTCTGCAGAATCAGGTGTTATCTTGGTGTCATTGGTCCTGTTAAGGCATGAATAACTGCCAGAGCAGATTTTATTTAGTTGGGTGCAGAACATCTGGAAATTTTTTATATTTTTCACAAATATCGGAGGAGGCTTTGGTTCTCTGGGTATTGCTGCAGACTCCATTACTTCTTTGTCATTTTGAAGCACTTGGTAGGGGTTTGGAGTAAAGAAAGGTGATTCTTCAATCGTTTCTTGTGCAGACGTACCTGGTTGGGGCTGAGGTTCTGGTTCTGAAGTGTTCATTTTGGTCACTGGAGGTATTTCTCGTAGGCAGCGACGAGTCCTTTGTTTGGCTGGTGAGCTAACTCCGTCTGACCGAGACCTCTTGGGCACCTTACTGGCCATCACTTGCTGATCATACCGCATATCATAAGAGAAAAATAAATAAATAAATAAAAAAAAAAAAAAAAAAAAAAAAATTTTTTTTTTTTTTTTTTCTTAAAATAACAAAAAAAAAAAAAAGATGTCAACAGTAAATATCAACTGCTCTGATATACACTTTAACTGTATCACGTGAATAATCAGAGAGATTCCGCTATAAAATTGGTAAAAACTGAGAGAGGAGTTCGAGCAGCGTCTTAAGGTTATGAAAATAAAGTATTGCGTAGAATATTCGGACCGAAGAAGGATGAGTTAACCGGAGAGTTCATACGGTTACACAACGCCGAATTGCGTGAACTGTATCAGGGTAATATAATTGAGGTAATTTCGTTGCGGCGAATCAAATGGGCTTATAAAGTTGTTGGGCTTAGTAACGAGAGAATTCCTAAAAGATTAATATTTGCTGTGCCGAATGGTAAGCGTCCGACGGATAGACCGAAGCGAAGGTGGAAAGATTGTATTAACGCCGATCTGAAGGGATTGGGTTTGGACGGCGAACGGTGGAGGGAGGTGTGTAATAAGCGATTGGTGGTGTCGCCATCGAACCTTCGGGTTAGCTAAGCCTTTTATTATAATTATAATTATATATGAAGTACATAATAACGTATATGAATGAAACATGGTTTTGAAAACGAATGAAAAAAAGTTACAAATATATCCCATAAGCTAATTATTTATCATTCTATATAAAAGTGAGGTAAATGATAAAAAGGTAATGATAAAAACTGGACCAGAATTACCGAAGTCAAAGTTAATTAAAATTTAATTGAAAGATGGTTGAGTTAGGTAACGATGAGATTTAAATTATGTAATCAATGGAGATGTATTACGGGACAGGTTTATCGGATAATTTCATATTTTTTGGACCTCATATTTACGTAACTGATAACTAACTTCTTCTTATTTTACTTCCATCCAATTGCCTTTCAAGATGGGGTGCTTCTAACCACGTGTTTCTGTCTCCGGCAAGGTTTCTCATATCTTCCAAGGTCTTTACGTCTCTCTATTCGTTCCAAGAGGGTGAAATAGAAGGTTCTTGGACGTCCTATTGGTCTTTTTCGGAACGGTCTCACTTCTATAGTTTTAAATGTGGTTCAGTGGTGATCCATTCGGCATACATACCCGTACCGCCTAAGTTGCCTCTTCTCTAAGGTATCCTATAACCGAGTTACAGGTCTGATAGTAAAAGGGGTTAGCCTTGAAGGTTCTGCTTGAGACTTCCGAATCTACTTTACCAAATCTATTGAACACCGTGCCAAGGTACGTGAAATCAGTCACCAAGTTTGTCAACTCTCCACTACAGACAATCTTTAAATAATCATTAAATAACTCACCGTTGAATAACTAAATTATAGGTTTATATATTAATTCTGAAATACATTTATTTAAAAATTCATCTTTAAGAAGAGATATTAGTCGCATATCAACTTGATAAAAGAAAATGTAAATGTTTAAATAGTTAAATCAAGAACATACAGTTTGATTTAGAAATGGATATATTACATGAATTTAATTATATATATTTTATTTTATATTTATGAGTTATAACATGCTATTATAAGGCAGTAATGCAGGTTGTGATCCAATTTGTAAATTATTCATATCTAAAGGAATATATTAATGATGTAATTATATATTAAAGTTAAAAGTAGTCTGAGATACACAATTTTACAATCTATAGCGGCTGCCATAAAAGTTGAATAAGGAAGATTTAAGTGTATTGAAAACTTGTTATATCCCACCATAATATAACTTTTATGGGTGTGAAACATCAATGTTTAAAATTTATACGTCCAAAAAAAAAAGCAGTTTTTACAGGACGATAAGTATTCGAACTCAGCAAGGAGATTAAGCACTAACTGGGAATAAGCGGGTGTTAAACACCAACTCATCAAATTTTTCATACATTCGTTTAGACTAATATAAGAATTTAGTTTACTGAATTTAAATTTCTGAATGTCCAAAATTTTTCTTGTTTTTTTTTAACACATTCAAGTTAAATTTTTCATTTTGGAAGCCTATCACTTCTTATAATCTTTTTTAATACACTATTTTTTACTTTCCTACATATACTAGGTAAGGAAAGTATTGAGCCCCCTGTACAAAGCCATATAAAAATCGTTTATTTTAGACAACTATTAACGAAGTTACAGCTATTCAATTTCCAATGTAAAATTACGGGTTCATTTCCTGGTGTCAGAAAGGGCTGAATGAAAGAATAAATATGTTTAAGTGAAAGTAAGAAAATCTGTAGCCCACATCACACAATCTTCACTGTTTCCTCTACTTTTATCAGAAATTATTGTTTGACATTAGTATGATAAGCTATACATTAGTATGCTAAGCTATGGCAAAAAGTTTTTAATCAGCAATATTAGTGAGTATTGAAATTTTTATACTGATCTACCTTAAGCCGGTTTACATTGCTTTAGTTTATCAAATAAATCGTACTCAAATGTTATGTTTGATCAATTTTCAGGAAAATGAATCTAATTCAATTCTTTTTTGTTTCTGCATGAACATATGTAAAGGTATAAAAACTTTTCTGAAATAAGTAGGAAAGTCGTGTGAGTGGACACACCAGATATATATATATATATATATTTTTAACTTTGATACTTAATAGAAAATATTAAATATCATCTTTATTGAGTTAAAAATACAGTAATAGTTTTTTAATATAATTTAGTTGATTTTGATTGTTTTACTGTTACAATTCACCTAGTACAGTTTTGTTGAAGTTAAAATTTTTGTTACGTATATGTGATTTTTTATCGTATTTACCGTTACTTAAACTTATTAAATACTTTAAAATGACATTATGTCAAAAATAATTACACTAACTCTAAATGCACCATGGTTTGCTTTTTAACAGCAGTTGTACACTCATTAAACAATATGTGCATACAGTAACATGTAGTGCATTTAATATAATGAATTATTTTGAAAATTATGAACAGCAGTAAGACAAAACTGTAACAATTAAGTAATGTTTTAAAATCAAAAGTTATTAATGATCGTGGGTGCAGACCTTCCATTATAGACAGGGGGAGAACGTCTCTAAATTATAAAAACTATGAATGATTAAGATAGTCAACAAAATTATAGTAAAACCATGGTAACGGTATTTTCAGTGCAGTAATACAGAAAAATACAATAAAATTAAAACTTTTTTAAATAATAAATATGAATAATTATTTGTTATATGATTGCATTCTTGTATCATTTTTTCTAAAATGTTTTTAATTTTTGTTTAACAGGTAAATATGGCTAACATCCTTTCATGGAGGTCACATATGTTGTTTTCAATGTCTATTAAAAGGTAAGTGATCCTAAAATAAGAAAAAAAAAAATGTTTTAACGGATACTGCATTTTAATACTGAAAAAAAATCTACATAAAATATCTTAAACTGATATAGTAATTATTATACTAATTAACATACATTATGTAACATTTACATATTGAAGTTCTGGCAATGGCCAGATTCTCCGCTCAAGGATGAGTCACTGTGGTTGTAGTGCCCTTACTCAGCCTACACTGTTTTTTTTTTTAATATCAGTGAACTGGTTGAGGGAGAAGCGCAGGGATCTCCTTAAGCCTCGCTTTTCCCTCCACAAATGGGGGAGGGGGCAAGTCTGGTTTGGAGTTTCCCTGGCTGACTGTAAATAGTGTACATTATTATGCCTCCGTCTAAGGTGTTTATTTTAATTTTTATGAACATTTTATTTTATTTATTTGTTTTTATCTTATTATTATTTTTCCCCCCTCATTATGAAATTTTATTTGTTCTGATTACGCTGTATATTATTTTGGTATTACCTTATTTATTTATGATTCTGTAAATATGGTGTGAATGTGCTCTCTGAACTCTATTATAAGTGTCCTTAATTGAGACAGATTGTAATATTTATCAATAAACAAGTAAATAAAAAAAATGAATGTACATTAAACATTTTATTCACACATTTAATCCGTAATTTATAGTTTTCACAGGCAATAAATCAAAGTTATTATTTACAGCCAACTTAATTACAAATTCCAAATTATAAAATATTCAATAATTATAGAAAAAATTATATTTATAAAAATACAAATCAAAGTATTTATGTATAATTACACAATACATTTGAGTCTAGATAGCAACCAGGATAGTCCGACAACTATAGGATTTTTCTCCATTTTTAATGGAAAAAAACAGGAGGACAAGGACCTCTTCAAGGAAGGGGAAACCTTGACTAAAGCCCGGCCATAAAGAAAGCAGGAAGCAGATGTAGAACTGCTAGAGTAGGAGAACTTAGATCAAAAAGTTTACCCGGCGTTTTGAAGAGGCACTAACATCTGTATCCTACAAGTCAGACAAATAAAAGTTCCGAGTTACTTATTTGAAGTGCGACATACCTCAACAATTACAACTGCAAAAAGTTTCACCTTCCTCCCAGAGCAGTATTTTTTTTCTTCAAAAAATTGCACACAATCAAGTCGATGAATGCGGCATATAATGTGGACGTGGGAGGATTTGTCATCTGAATCACTTTCTATCGAATCCGTTTTGCTTTTTTTCAGCAATGATTTCTTAAACCTAAATATATATTTCTTGCCATAAATAAATCATTATAATACCTAATTTACCCAATTATCTAGATATTATGTATTTTCAAAATGAAAGGTTATATGTTAAGAGATACGAACATGGATGAAAAAATAAGTTTGAAATTAGATTTTATGAATTAAATTTGGGAAATGAAAAGGTCAATTAAAAACTCCTTTTAAATGATTCATTAAAAACTGACCTCTTCTGATTTGTTTACTGACCTAATACTAATAATTGATCAGATATTTGAATATCGAAAATTAGTCATTCAAGTGAGTTATTCAAATGAGTGTCCTACCATTCAAAAAAAATAAAAAGTTAATTTGGTTGTGATATAGAATTTCTTACTATTATTTGATGTGGAAGTTTTTTTGAAATATTTTTTTTTTTTTCAGAAAGGAACCACTTTCGATAGTAAGTACATTTTTCATTTGTTAAGATCCACAATTGACGTTTCGGACTCCTAATCCATCCGTTATATTTTGCTTACCATAATAACAAATAACAAATACAATTTTAATTTAAAAACTTCTCTAAAAATTCATAGCTTCAAACATTTTACAAAATAATGTTACAATGCATCTAAATTATTCTAGTAAGTGTAGAGGTAGTGTTCATTATTTCAGATGAATGTCTCACAGAAAAAGGTAGTGTTGCTCAAATGTGAAACCGAGAACAGTCTTGGTCTTGCAAACTCAGTCTTACATATATCCTTCATAGTATATATATTATATATATATATATATATATATATATATATATATATATATATATATATTATATATATACAGTATTAGTAACTATTTTGCCTTAACTTTTATTTAAAAAATCGATTTTTTTTTACCCCTGGTCTTGGTCTAGCAACAGTTAGGTGGCCTTGGTCCTGATCTTGCAAAGTGCAAGACTAAGACCGATTTTGGGCAACACTAGTCAAAGTCAACATAATATAATTCATATAATCTTAACAATTGTTGTGCAAAACAGAATTGGTCGATGACTTATTAATATGTGTGACTTATTAAAAAACAATCGACTACTCTAAAAAAAAAAATAACCAACAAAATTATATTAAAGATATTTAATAAAGTTATTTCAAAATTTACTTTTCCAGTTATTGGAAAAGTTTGATTACAGCTTTCCTTAGTTGTATTAAGATGATTTCGCTTTGTCTTGAATATGTGTTAAGATGGCTTTGAGTGATTTAATATATTTTTAGATAGACAAGTGTCATTTCTGATGAATGGAGTATTGTATATGGTCTTCATAAATATGATTTTAGTTGTATCAGCAGGAACACCCATACCAGACTGAAACGACTAGAAACCGCTCGACGTTTTCGACTACTGCAGTATTTACTAGACAAACTCTCTAAGCTTTCAACCAATTACAAAGGACTCATATATATATACAATAATAAGACCTATTTGGACTTCCGGAATTGAGCTTTGGGGCTCCACTAAATCATCGAATTCCCCTCGTATCCAATCCTTACAATCCAAAATCCTTCATAAAATCCTCAACGCTCCTTACTTTGTCACTAATAAAATCATCCATAAAGACCTTAACGTTCCATATGTTTCCGATTTGGCAAAATCCAGATAACTATCCTTCCATATCAAACTGCAGAACCATCCGAATCCTCTCGTTTCAAACCTTGTTTCCTCCTCGAGGCGTCTGAAAAGAAGATGGCCTCGGGACCTTCTAATATAGAACATAATTTGAGTTCTACCAATGGGTAGTTTCTCTTTATGTTGTTCATGTCATGTTACTAATTTCACATTTACTTGTTGTATTTTCCATATAATACATTTATAAATTTCATTAAAATAAAAAAATAAAATAAAAAAAAGTTGTATCAGCACTAATGATGCACGAATGAAAGTAGATCGGTTAATTGATTTCTAGCATTTTAGAGACGGACAGCTTTGTGTTTTAACTCCTAAATTATATACTTAAATATTATTTGTGTCTCGTTTTGAATTTTTTGATCTTTTATATTAATAAAATTAAAAATTAAGAACAAATAGAGACCTACAGTTATAAAAAGACTGGCTTAAAAAAAAAATGTTGGAGTGTCATTCGTCAAAAAATAGGTTATTATTTACAATAAAGTATGTAAATAAATCAGGAAGCTGGAGGAGGTCAAAAGATAAATGCGTTTCAAGAATTCTTTATTATGGTAATTGTTTTATATTTTGATTCGTTAAAACAGGGTGTTGACAAAAATATTTATTATTAAGTTATTTGTTTAAATTGTATGTTTAACATCAAAAGCTACATTGATGCACTTAATCTATATTACTCAAAAGAAAGTCGAAAGTTTATAAATAAACTATCAACTGGTCTCCCAGTGGTTAAAATATTGAAAATTTACTTAAATTACAATAGTTACATCATAAAATAATAATAAATATTTATATGATTTAATTTTTTTAAATAAAATCAATAATTATATATTTTCATTGTATTTTCATTCGTAGTTTTTTACTCTGAGGTAATTAGGCCGTTTAGTAACTGTTTCTGGATGAAAAATAAGATTTTCTCTATAAAGATTTTATCATTTCATATTTCGCTCCTAAATTATCTATTTAACTTAATCATAATGGGTATCAGCCAATTTGAAATAAATGCTT
This sequence comes from Nezara viridula, assembly GCA_928085145.1. Taxonomy (NCBI): domain Eukaryota; kingdom Metazoa; phylum Arthropoda; class Insecta; order Hemiptera; family Pentatomidae; genus Nezara; species Nezara viridula. The sequence continues at coordinate 117,789,881 of OV725077.1, forward strand.
TATAATATTGTTTAAGACTATTGTGAGGTTTTTTTTATTTTTTTATTAACGAACAATACAAAAAATAAAACATTTAAAGCTTCAATCAAACGAAATAAAATGAAATTCCAACGATTTCATATGGAATTTATCATCAGGTCCTCTCCCTCAGATCAATTCATTATTTCGTTTGATCAGGCATGATGACAATAATAGAGAGCTCGTTCATATTAGACCTTTGAGAGAAAGATGGAAGAGGAAACTGCAGATCCATGATTTGTAATGTCCTAAATTTAATTAAATTACTTCACTTTTAAATTAAATGTGATACATAAGTTGTTATAGAGAATATTTATTACATTTAAATCCTAATGAGTTCAATCCCAGAGTATAATTAAAATTTTCGTAATGGATAATTATTATGTAATATTGATAAATTATAATTTACAGATGACCTGTTATTTATTTTTTTCTGAATTCCTTGAAGTTTGCGGTTGATATTGAACTGGAATATATCGGTTGATAATGAGGGAATATTTCTATAAACTACTGTATTACACAGGGTCCATATTGTATCTGTTCCGAAATATGGATAATAAAAAATATATTATTCTAGTAATGAGGCTCACTTCATTCGTAGAATACATATCAGCTACATACATATCGAATACATATATATTGGATTTCTCCTATGATTGAATAAGTAAGTAAGAAATGAATTAGTCATAATACTATTATTATGTAATAATACTATCTATATCAAAAGTACTACTTTGGTTAGTCAATTAATAATAATAATAATAATAATAATAATAAGGCTTAGCGAACCCGAAGGTTCGATGCCGACACCACCAATCGCTTGTTACACACCTCCCTCCACCGTTCGCCGTCCAAACCCAGTTCCTTCAGATCGCCTTTAATGCAATCTTCCCACCTTCGCTTCGGTCTACCCCTCGGACGCTTACCAGTCGGCACAGCAAATGTTAACCTTTTAGGAATTCTCTCGTTACTAAGCCCAACAACTTTACAAGCCCATTTGATTCGCCGCGATGAAATTTCCTCAATTATATTACCCGGATACAGCTCACGCAATACGGCGTTGTGTAACCGTCTGAACTCTCCGGTTAACTCATCCTTCTTCGGTCCGAATATTCTACGCAATACTTTATTTTCAAAAACCTTAAGACGCTGCTCATCTCTTAATGTAAGCGGCCAAGTTTCGCATCCATAAAGAACTGTAGGCAAGATAATTGTTTTATAGATTCTAATTTTTAAGTTCCGGGACAAGAGGCGCGAACTAAGTAGTTTTGCCACAGAAAAATAACAAGCATTTCCCGCCTTCAGTCTAACCTTAATCTCTTCTTCAATTTCGTTTTTTCTAGTTATCGTTGAACCTAGATACCTAAATTTATCTACCTGTTCAAACATATTACCTTCTATATCGATGTCACCAGTAGTATCGCCATTTTTGCAGCTAACCATATATTTTGTTTTATCCACGTTTATTTCGAGTCCTAGTTCTTTACCGGCTTTCATTAACGTTGTCGTATTTAGTTTTATAGTTTCAACGTCTTCGCTTAACAGTACCAGATCATCAGCATAGCCCAGCACGGATGTTGTCCCGCCCAGATCCAACCCTTTCTCGGTTCGCATTACCTCCCTAATGGCATGTTCTAATGCCAAATTGAACAGGACAGGCGAAAGAGAATCCCCCTGTTTTAAGCCCGAACGAACCTCAAATTTTTCGGACAAATTATTACCGATTCTAACTTTATTGAGTGTCTCCGTCAAGCACATCCTGACTAGATTTACTAGTTTTTTTGGAATCCCCTGCTCGATTAGAATATTATACAGTTTCTGGCGGTCAATAGAATCGTAAGCCTTTTTAAAATCTATATACAGCTGGTGAACAATACCGTTATACTCCAATTTTTTCTCTAATATTTGCCGTAAAGAAAATATTTGATCAATAGTCGAACGATTCCGTCTAAATCCGCATTGGTAGTCTCCGATAATTTCCTCGGCGTATTCCGTGATTCGACTGGTTAAGATTGAAGTGAATATTTTATAACATACCGGAAGGAGTGAAATTCCTCGATAGTTATTACAATCCGTCCTCGGACCCTTTTTGTGAATCGGAATAAGAATAGATTCTTTCCATTCTTCAGGTAATTTCTCGTTCACCCAGATCTTTTTAACCAACCGATGTATTTTAGAAACTCCAGCTTCCCCGCATGCCTTAATTAGTTCAGTACTGACTTGGTTAGTCAATTATAACACAAATTTTTTATAACATCTAAGGTATATACAAATCTTAAATATGAAATTCCACTTTCGTACGACTTTTCTTTTTTGAGCTAGTGTGATGACATAAGCACAGAAACACAGACCATTTTTCAGAACTTGGTTAATTGGACTCAAGTATTTCCGGTGATTTCTCCGTTGAAATCCGAATTTGAGATATTTCCATTTAAAACTAAGATCCGAAAATTTTCACCATCGCAATACGATGAAATGTAGAAATGGGTTTAATTTGGGTTACAGTCAATTACGTCATAGTAAAATAGACTAAATCTGCATTAAATGCAAGTAAATCTTTTCTATTTCAAAACAATTTAAAGAGAACTTTTAAGCAGTTAAACTACGGTGAGTTCGGTTTTTCATAAAGTTGAGAGTTCTTCGCAATTTTTTTTTTTTTTTTATGACCTCCCAAGTTTCATCTTTATTTTTTGAATGTTAAATGAATAAACGGATCAATATTTTTATTTGTTTTCAGAGAATGCCCCATACAAATAGAGTTGGCCATAATGATACCAATGAACGCAATAAATTTATATGAAAATTATTATATAATTTTATATATATTAAAAACATTTACAACTTATACACATATTCATTCGGATCCAGTGACAGCATCCTTTCCTGACAACAACCAAGCACCTGACTGTATGCCTAAATATAAACAATGGAATATAATATAATACTCCATATATTACAATACTATAACTGCAAACCCTAGTAAGTAATAAAATTGTGAATACTAATAATTAGCACTCATAATAAATATCATTACCTTCACCCTTCGAATAATATCTGCCCACCAGTTTATTTTAACTCCATTCAGCTTCCTTTCTCAGATACAGTCCGATATCTTGGTTTTCTCTTAGACAGACGACTAACATGGAATCCACATACTAGACTTAAAAGACAGGAACCTAACAGACGATATGACCAGCTATATAGACTACTGAATAGAATATCTAAACTTTCTGGTGAAAACAAATTACTGATCTACAAAACAATACTGAAACCCATCTGGACTTACAGACAAAGAACTATGGGAAACAGCTAAATTTTCTAACATCAAACGCATTCAATCCTTCCAATCTAAAGTCCTCCGTACAATAGTCGATGCTCCCTTCTATGTAACCAATAAAACCCTGCAAAATGACCTTAGTATCCCATTTATTCTTGATCTTATCCCAGCCAAATTTTCCAAATTTCACCAGAACCTTTCTCATCACCCAAATTCCGTTGTACAATCCCTATCAAGCACCACCTATCCCCACATTCCTCTTCGTATGTTAAAGCGGCAGTGGCCACGAGACCTTTTGTAAATATGGATATTTTGGAGTTCTAGCAATGGCCAGATTCTCCATTGAAGTCATGAGTGTAGCGCTCTTACTCATCCTCCGCTGGTTTTAAATACCAGTGAAGTGGGTGGCTAAGGGAGAAGCGTAGGAATCTCCTAAGCCTCCCTTTTCCCTCCACATGTGGAGGGGACAGGATTGGTTCGGAGATCACCTGGAAAATTGTAAATAATCTATATAGGTATGTTTTATATAAGATGTTTGTTTTTCTTTTATTTCTATTTTTACTTGCTTATGTGTATATATATATTTTTTTTCTTTTGTTCTTTTTTCTTATTCTTTTGTTATTACTTTATTTATTTATATTTTTGTATATACCGTATGAATGTACTCTCTGAACTCTATTATATGTGTCCTTAACTGTGACAAATTGTAATATTTCTCAATAAAGTGTTTCAAAAAAAAAAAGCAATAAATATAAATATAGGCATAGTATACAATATATAAACATATCAATTGTAAATAACAAATAATACAATAAAATATGATATACATCCCATATAAATATGTTTCATGCGTGAATAATAAATACCACAAACAGAACGAAGAAAATAAACCTCAGAATTTTGGAATAAAAACTTTTTGTTCAAAAATTCGTAATGTCATTATTCATTGAAAATAAGAGATCTCAATCTGCAACATTGCCTCGTGTAATAAAATAGCTTTTTGAGGAAGACCTCAATGTTAGTTTTGAATAATTCCAAATAATTCGCTGTGGACATGTCAACGGAATGAGGTAGGAAGTCATTTCATGATGGAATCGGACACCGGACGAAAATATGAAAAAGGTCCTCTAATTCATTTCGGTTACAAAGCGTGTTTATTTCTTTTTAGCTTGAAATAATAGTATGTATCATTAAACGTTAATTTAATATTATAATTACCAGATAACCTAACCTGTGTTAGTCCTTTGGTCATAGGGAAAAGGGACATTTAATGCGAGATAAGGCTGATACTTATCAATCACTGTATAGATACTCATTGGGGTATATTGGACTGTACTCAGTAAGGGTAATCAGTTTTTGTTTATCAAGCTCCTCTATGCGGCTTTTAAAGAGGCTTATCGTTTCATTTATCTCTAGCTGGAATGCACCTCCGTCTTTTAATTCCAGAAAGAACTGTTTATTTACTGAGCACAGCAGAGTGTGTAACTGATTAAACTAGTTGAATTTATGACTCCTTTGGCCACAAATATGTATTTCTTTTAGCTTATTAATAGAAATTTTAGGGTATCTATCATTTTCGCTTTTTTTAATTATTAACTGCCGAGATAGCGCTAATTTCAGTATCACAACTGAGCAATGAAGTATTTTAAATTCCAATCTCATTAACCAGAATGGACAATTTTTATTTAGAGAGAATAAACGTTCATAAAAGTTTAAGCTGTCGCTTTCTAGCTCATCAATATACCTAAGACCCCATAGTTGAACATAACAGTCAAGGATACTAATTGCAATTGAATCATTTATTTTTATTCTGCCCCACGATCTCAGTTTGGTTTTAGCACAAGTTGAAATAACAGAGCCAATCGCTGCCTTAGTCTTCGATTCAAAGTACTTACTGACTCCATAAAACAAGGCAGTATCCGAGAATGACTCTCCTAAATAAATGTACTCGGGGACGTTCTCGATTTCAATACTTTCATAAAATAATTTCTCCATCCTTTTGCATTTTTCCTTGTGGAAATATAACAATTTAGTTTCTTGTTGTTCACCTCTATCTTTTTTACTGAGCAATATTCGTTCATAATTTTTAATTTATTTTTGAGATTAGTCGACCAATCTCCGCTGGCTTTAGTACCAGTGACGCGGTTGGGAGAGTAGCGCAGGGTTCTCCTGGAGTTCCCTCGCCTGATTGTACATAGGTATGCATGTGTTTTTTTTTCTTAGTTTTAATTTTCTTATTTTTTAGGTTATTTTATTTTATTATCAATTGTATATACTTTTGATTATTATTTTGTTCTATTTATTTTATTTTTTTGTACATATAGTGTGAATGTCATTCTACCTCACTATAACCAATGTCCAAGAGACAGATTGTTATAATACAAAAAAAAAAAAAAAAATATTTTTGACATCTGTGTAGCTGTCAGCCACAATTATTAAATCATCCGCGTAAAGAAGTAATACAACGTCACATAAACTATTAATCTTTATACCCCCAACATTTGGCTCCGGAAAAAATAACTCAACATCGTTCATATAAAGACCAAACACATAATGCAATAGTACTTCTGTATGTAAGAGACCCTGTGTGGTTTTTGAATATTGGTGTCAATCTCCAATTTTACTAGACTAAATGAGAATATAAAACATATCTACGTAGCTTGAAAAATCAAATTTTTTGAGAATTGGCATTTTTTTTTTCTTTTTTGGTCAATTACGAAGATTGATAATTGAAAATAATAAACCATAAATATTTAAAACACCGATATCTTTGTTAATACTGCTCTAATTTTTTTTTAAAAACTCTTTTTATTTCTTATTAAATTTAAATACCATTGAAACACTTGATTATAAAAACCAAAAACATTTTGAGTTTTGTTGAATCTAATTTCTAACCCCTCGTAACTTTTTTTCCAGCTTCTTTCGGTAAAATGTAGATAAATTTCAAGGGCTTCGAATGAGAAGAATTTAGCCAAGTTTCATTGAAATCGGAATATTCATTTAGGCGATAAAGCCAATACCATGAGGAACTTTTTTATCAATAGAGGCCGCAGTAAGGTTAGGCAGTGCTAATGGAGGCCACAGTTATTCTTTATATTTAACCTGTTTCTATTTTTATATATCACGAAATACATATATTCACCTTTATGAATTAATTTTAGAATTTTTGTTATTTAAATTATTAAATATCAATTTATGCTAGCTCAAGATTAATAAAAATCGCATAAAACGTTTGGAGGACGGATGTGGCTACCGAGGCCGCAACGACGACACAGAGGCCATGTTCGGCTCAGAGGCCGAGGATACCCATCTATGGTATATACGATACAATTTTTTCGACCACCATCTTGATAAGAAAATACTTTTTGGTGAAGTATGTTATTCAGATAAACTTAAAGGGCTTCGAGGAGAAGACTTTGGCCAAATTTTATTAAAATTGGTACATTAGCTCAGCGGCTAACGTTAATAGCTCCATAGATAGACCACCATCTTGAAAGGACAGCGCGAATGGTAAAGTCGAGTTCCAAGGATCATTCAAGGGTATCTTTGATATTGATACCGAATTTCAAAATAATCGGTTCAAAGAAAAATCACGGTCGGCGTAGGGTGCCAGACGACATTTTTAATTTTGATTTTCGGATTCTACCTATCTCGGAACGTAATAGCTCAATTTTGAAGGGAGGTCGGGGGGAGGGAGTGAGATTAACTTTTTTTCTTAGTGGATTTCAAAAGTTGATTTTTGAAAATAATAAACCATAAATAAATTAAATTAATAGGTCCCAATAACTTATTGATAACCAAGTATATTTGATTGATTAATTTGAAAAATTTATTCTGTTTAAGTCCACATTTATTTAAATTTATTTATGTTTTTAATTTTCATACCATCATATAGTAGTAAATAAAATACACATTTAGGGGAAGCTCAACAATTTTATGGTTCGACCGTAGCCGGGGGACTCCCTTTAATTTTAGGCACGGTGCGGATAAGTTTTTAACGAGTTTCCACTAACAAGTATCTTTAAATTACTTTCTTACTCGCGGAGGTCCACAGGATCAGCTGCAATGCAGTGAGAGGAATTAATAATTTTAGAGACAGCAGCAAAGGGGGTATCACTCATTCTTGGATCTGTTAGATAAGAGATTTGTAAGCTTCTGCTTACAAAATATCAGTGCGACAAGAGGAGACATCGAACAATTATGCCAAGATTCCCACAAGGTCGTTCTGAAAGGAACGGGGTTGTCCAGAAAAAAGTTGGAGGAATGGTAATTTATGGCAGGGATGGTCATTGATCAGATGGTTTGCTTTAATTAGCCTATTGGTATTGTCAGGGCCAATAGCTGTCCTGGGAAGGATTAGAGGGACCAATAGGATTTGATATATAACCCCAAGGGATTGAGAGGCCAATAGAAAATCATTTCTCAATCTATCACTGTCCCAGATGTTTGCGAACTTTCAGATACCCCTGGCCCTTCCCTCCTCAGGGTTGTTCTGATGATAATTAGTCAAGTATCTATACAGAGATCATCATAAATCATCGGACATTATCTGAGATTCAGCGGAAATCTGGAAACTATGGAAAACAGAAAACAAATAACGACCGATCAAAAAATAGAAATATTTCATGAACTAAGGAATGTAGCTCAAGTTAATTTCGTTATTTGTAATTTTGTTGCATACACCCTACAAGGTCATTGGAAACGCCTTCCACTTACACTCAAAAATTTTTTGTTAGCTTTATTGCAGTATTCAAATTTTGTTATTACATAGAGCCTAAAAATAGGCTCTAAATTCTAAATATAAAAAGCTATATATAATTTTTTTAAATTTTAAATATAGGACAATTAGATCTAAATATAAAATCTAAACATTTTTTGGCCTTAAAGAATGTGTTGTTAAAATAAATCCATTATTAAGTTCTCTAAACAAGAGGAAGCCAATTATGCTTGGTAAAGAATACAAAAATAAAATAAAAGAAAGAAGAATGAAATGGTATGTGATGATGAAACGGAATGAGGCGGTATGTGGAATACTGGGATAAATATTTGCATCCAACAGAAAAGCACGCAGGTGACTTCTTAATAGCTTCTAGTCCGTGTTTGGGAATCAATTTAATCAAATTATCATTATTCGGCTGAAACCTCGTAAATAGCTTCATCTCTTTGTAAACTACAAATATTTTATTTACAAAAATTCGCATTATTGGGGCGTTTTCAATCTGGAGGTCGGCAGACTTTGTCTATTTAATCAGGTAATAAAACTCGTAAATACCCATCTGCTTTCCACTTGCATCGCAAGATAACTTTAGCATAATGCCAAGGAAAAGGAAGCCTTAAAAAATATTGAGCCGTTTGGCGTGACCTACATCCCAAAATTGTCAAAATAACAAGGTCATATTTATGTAGCCCATCTTTTTATCGATTTCGTGATCAAAGTTCTTACGATTCAAGTAGAAAGTAAATGAGTATTTACGAATTTTTAGTATGTTATTAATTACAGAAACTTTCCCAACCTCCAGATTTAAATCAGAAAATTCCGGAAATTTTCGTAAATAATATATTGTTAGGTTACGATGAGATGAAGTTATTTACGCAGTTTTAGCAGGATGTTAATAATTTCATAAAAAGGGGTCTCTACCACGACTGGATGCAAACGCTATCATAACATCCTTACATACCATGTAATGCCATCAGGGTGCATCAGGGTGCTGATTGGGTAAAACTTTTTTTTTTAACTATATAACGGTTAACAAATATGATATTTTCTCGTTTTCTGAAATAATAGTAACATTAAACAGAAAAAATAAATTATGAAATATGACATGTTAAATTAACAAAAAAAAAGTCCAAAGAACATTTGGATTTAGTTGAATTTGTTCCTTTCCGGTCACTCTTGCATCAGCGTATTGCCCTCCTAACCGATCCTATATAATGCCCAATTCAGTTCTCTCCTCGACTCCTTAGGACATCACTTCATCTTGGGTGCAGACCTAAATGCCAAGCACCAACAATGGGGTTCCAGAACCACGAATTCTCGTGGCCGAACCCTGCTGTCTGCACTCAATTCCCAACGTTTTCACCTCCTTTCCCCCAACTCTCCTACCTACTGGCCCACAGATCCCAACCGTAATCCTGATCTTCTTGATTTCTTTATCCACAGCGGCTTAAGTCCCCTCAATTGTTCCATTACACGTCTAAATGAACTTTCCTCTGACCATAGTCCTCTAATCCTTAATGTTTCACTTGAATCTGTTCCCAAACCTTCTCCACCGTCATTCATTAGGGGCCCAGTAAACTGGGACCTTTTCCGCCAAATAATCTCCGATAATATTGATCTCAAAATATCCTTCAAAACTCCCGATGACCTTGATAGTGCCGTAAATTCCTTTACTACCACAATCCAACAAGCCGCCTGGACTGCCTCCTTTCCAAAAGACTCCTCCAGAATTCCTATAAAGACCATTGTACCCCAACACCTCCTTAACCTAATCCGCACCAAACGCCGTGCCAGATTATTATGGCAACGTACCCGACATCCTACCGACCGCTGCTCCTATAATTACTACTGCAAACAATTAAAACTGGAATTAGCCACCTTCAGATCACAATCCTTCAACTCCTACCTATCCTCCCTCTCTTCTCGCGACAATTCCCTTTGGAAAACCACAACAAAAATCCTAAATCCTCACCGCATTTCCCATCCTCTCCGACGAGGTGATGGCTCCTGGGCAGCATCTGACGAAGATAAAGCTGAGGAGTTCGCCATTCACCTATCCAATACATTTATTTCACATCCGGAATCCCATCCTGCCCACACCGTAATAGTAGAAGAACTCCTTACATCACCAATCCCACTTTCCTTGCCCCCAAAAGCTATTCATCCTTCCGAAGTAAAATTTCAATTAAAAAAACTAATCCTCCGTAAAGCTCCTGGACATGATCTCCTTACACCTCAAATCCTTCGACAACTTCCATCCAAAGCAGTCATATTCCTTACATATATCTACAATTGTATCCTACGCACCACCCACTTCCCTCTGTTATGGAAACACTCCACTATTATCCTTTTCCCAAAACCAGGAAAACCTCTCAATAGCTCAACATCCTATAGACCAATCAGTCTACTCCCAATCCTTTCAAAAATTTTTGAAAAGATCCTTTTGAAACGAATCCTACCCATTATAGAATCCCAAAATATCCCTTCCCATCAGTTTGGTTTTCGCTCTCAACATTCTACTGTTCAACAAGGACTCCGAGTTGTTGATCATATTTCCTCAGCCCTAGAAAACAAGGAATACTGTTCGGGTGCCTTTCTGGACATTGCACAGGCATTTGACCGGGTATGGCACTCCGGACTGCTCTCCAAGCTTAAAATCCATTTACCTAGTCCTCCGATCCTACTTCTCTGACCGCTCCTTTCGAGTTCGCTGTGGAACAGAATCTTCCAATATCTACTCCGTTAAAGCCGGTGTTCCCCAAGGCAGCGTCTTGGGTCCCGTGCTTTACATCCTCTTTACTGCTGACATCCCTGTTCATCCCGATACTTTTCTTGCAACATTCGCTGACGACACCGCAATCTTATCATCCAACTCTGATCCCGAAATAGCATCCTTAAATCTCCAAAGTCACCTCACCTTGATTGAGCACTGGTGTAATAACTGGCGCATTAAAGTTAATGAATCTAAATGCCAACATATTACCTTTACACTCCGACGCAATTCCTGTCCACCAGTACTCTTTAATTCCATCCAGCTTCCTTATTCAGACACAGTCCGGTATCTTGGCTTTCATTTAGACCGAAGACTAACTTGGAACCCGCATACTAGACTCAAAAGACAAGAACTCAACCGACGATACGGCCAACTATACCGACTACTAAGCAGAAAATCTAAACTTTCCATTGAAAACAAGCTACTGATCTACAAGACAATACTGAAACCTATTTGGACTTACGGACTAGAACTGTGGGGATCAGCAAAATTTTCTAACATCAAGCGCATCCAATCCTTCCAGTCTAAAGTCCTTCGAACAATAGTCGATGCTCCTTTCTATGTATCCAACAAAACCCTACATCATGACCTTAACATCCCATTTGTCCTAGACCTTATCCCAGAAAAATTCTCCAAATTTCACCAGAACCTTACTTACCACCCAAATCCTCTTGCACAATCCCTATCAAGCATCTCCCATCCCTATAATCCTCCAAGAAGGTTGAAACGGCAGTGGCCTCGCGACCTTTTGTAGATTATATAAATTGGAGTTCTGGCAATGGCCAGATTCTTCACTCAAGACATGTGTGTATGTGGCTAAAGTGCTCTCGACCAATCTCCGCTGGCTTTAGTACCAGTGACGCGGTTGGAAGAGTAGCGCAGGGTTCTCCTGGAGTTCCCTCGCCTGATTGTATATAGGTATGCATGTTATTTTTTTTTTTTTTCCTTAGTTTTAATTTTCTTATTTTTTAGGTTATTTTATTTTATTGTCTATTGTATATACTTTTGATTATTATTTTGTTCTATTTATTTTATTTTTTTTGTACATATGGTGTGAATGTCATCCTACCTCACTATAACCAATGTCCAACAGACAGATTGTTATAATACTCAATAAAGAAATTTTTAAAAAAAAAGTTGAATTTGTAGTATAAGGTGGTATGTCAGTAAAAGGTTTCTTCTTAACATTTTTACAATATTTTTCATAATAAATTAAAAGTAGAGTGCATCAGGTATACCTTTTAAATGACAATAAGCTGATTAGAACAACTTCAATTAAACATAAAAAACTTATTTCAAACATCATTTACACAGTTAACAAATTAAAAGAACAAATCCACAGATTAATGGACTTATTTATTTATTTTTTCCTTCATTTTCTTATGACTAGAAGTCCGAGGGATTATTTATATAGAAGATGGGATTGTTTCAGTCATCGATCGGAACATCTTCAGCTGATGGTTAGGGCGGGTGATGGAGGGTTGTAGGGACGTTTTATTGCCCTCTGTGGCTGCAGTTGGAGGCGGTATTGTAGTCGGCATCAACTGTCTATTCTGTTCGATACACAGAACTACCATTTGACAACCGAACAAAAAATATTTTTTGTAATTAAACAATGAAGTAAAAAGTTTTACCTAATACATAAAAGATATGATTCATATTGATGATTATTTTTTTAATCTCAATTCTTCAACTCACACCTGTCAGAAGTTCCAACAATCAGCGAGTGTTATGTCAAGATATAGAAGATTGATTGGTCTTGAAATAGGCGTGAGGAAGAGGAGTACCCAGCGGCGTCCTTCCTGTCTTGAGTGTAATATTTATAGTTAGTGAAGGAGATCCCTCATCCAGCTTCTTTTAAGCCTCCTTCGGGTGCTATCGGGCATGTTAGTTGTGGCCATGCCTCGAATCAATGAGTTTGTATGTCCGTGTAAGTTATTATGAAACCGTTTGTACTTCTTTCCCTTCTTTCCCTAGGACTGTCCTATGTGATATTAGATGTCGCCATGAACTCGATCCGCATAAGATCAGCAATATGTATATATAATGGAATCACACATCAACACAGCTTTTGCGGATGATGTAGTTATTACAGGAAGGAAATCCGATGCACTCTTAGAAGCCTTCGAGAAGTGTAAAGAAGCTGCCAAATTGCCAGAAAAGCAGGACTTGTCATAAATAAGGAAAAACTAAATAAATATTAACAGCGAAATGAATGGTACTAGATATTAGGAGAGGGCTGGACATCGATTCAAAAGAATACCACAATTGAGGTGTCTTGTGCAAAGAATGGTGCATGGCAGGCTCCCTTAAATGATGTAGAAAGAACATCCAGCATTAGGAAAATTCGGGTGGAAGAAGGAAAAGAGGAAGATCTAGACTTTGTTGAATAAAAGATTTCGAAAACGATCTAAGGAATAAGGTGTAGGTAGATGGAGAGGGGCTGCCGAGGACCGGACAGTTTTGAGGACTATAGTAGTGGAGGCCAAATCTTAAAGCAAGGATATTAAGATGGAGGGTTCTGCAGATCAAAGCAATCTATCAGAAAGCCTTGGCACAACAATAAACGCCCCAATAGTTGGAAATTGACCACGTGGAAGACCAAAACCTTACGAATAGATAGAATGAAGAGAGATGCTGCTGAGCCATGCAGGAGAATGTAAAGCTACAGTTTCAGATTGGCTGGTGGAAAAGTTTGGTTTAGATGCACAAGTTACAGAATTTGTAATTTGTTAATTTCAATTTAATTGAAGGAAAGTTGAATGCTAGGTTACAAATATAAGTTGTTGAAACTAGTATTTCTAAGTATTTTAAACTATTAAGAAATAGGATTTCGGAGAAACGAAGCAATTAGTATGGCCCAGATGTTGGTTTTGGTCTTGCGCAAGTCTTGCAGGTACCTATTAGTTTATTACTATAGAGATATTACTGTATTTTTTTAGATAGGAGAAAGCTAAATAATCTCAAATGAAAAACTACAAGAGTTAAATACAAAAGTATGGTGGTTATACTGATTCTTTATACAGAAACTAAAATTGCCAAGTATTAGCAAGTATTTTGCGTTAATTTTCATTTAAAAAAATCAATTTTTATTTTTAAAAATTAATTTTTTCAACAATCAATCTTGGTCTTGGTCTTGCAACATTTAGGCAGTTTTGGTCTTACTCTTGCAAAGTGCCAGACCAAGATCAATTTTGATCAACACTAGAAGCAGTGCTCAATTATATTTTAGATTTAATTTTTAAAAGTTTACAAGTACTGCAATGCTACATTAAATCGGATGTTTAATATCATTGAAGTTTAAACGACTGGACGGAGTAGCGTTCACTAACAGTATAATAATAATAAAACTTGATAATTTAAAACCAAGAAAAATAATAATTTCATAAAAACAATTCAACCTATAAAAACATATTATATACTATACAATATTTTTATTTTTACATTCCTAGGGACGCTCTCACAATTACTGAGCTCTGGTATTCCCACAGTTCGTGAGTGAATCTGATACTCGCTAATAGAGGCAGCGACTCTCTTGTCTGACCTGTCGAAAATTATAGTGGAGGTGCTTGGGTAAGGTCCGGGAACAGCTGCCTTTTCGAGGACAAAGGATTCGTCACACTTCACAATTACATTTCTTTCAACACCTGAAAAAAAAAATTAACTAGATACAATATTTATTTATAATTGTGGATATGAGTCAGGCTATATATCATCAACAAACATTAATAAATATACCAATTTCGGTTTATTATTTTAAAGAATGAACGATTGTAATCAGCCGAAAAAACGTTAATCTCTCTTTTGTTTGCAACAAAGCTTTTTTTTTTATTTTAAAATATTTAGTCGAAGATAACTGAATTCTTAAATTATTTAAATCCCCTTAAAGATGAATGGCAGTACTTTTAACAAATATTGATTCCAATGCTGTCTAAAAGTTTCCTTTAACAAAAAAGGGAAAAATAAGAAATTACTCTGCATTATATAAAATATTAAAATAATTAAATAAAATTATTTTAGATTTAACAGTTACCCTAAAGAATAGCCTACAGACGGAGTACAGGAATTCAGAGTTACTTTGGGACTAGCGGTTTGGATTTGTGCAAGAACATATATTGAATTAGAAACTTACTAAAGATATATTATATTCTGAATATTATGGCGCTGACCTATTGAATTTAATCAAAATTGTCAAAGCCGTATTATAGAAAATCGTATAAATTAGTAAAATCAATGATACCGATCCATTTCCGATTAGCCGATTTTGATAAAAATATTACTGTAACATCTCAGTTTATATGTATGTATTTATATAACATTTTGCGAGACTTCGTTAATTGAACTGAGGGGACTGCAAAACGGTCCTTTCAGTCAAGTTGACAATAAATAAGTAATAAATAAATTTAAATTATAAAATATTAAATAAATTTGAATTGACTATGTGAAGCTTAAATAAAAAGAACATAAGTGATAAATAATTGTATTACGCTGTCAGAATATTGTTTTATTGAGTTACCCATAATAAATGAGTGTTGCGATAATCTGACGATGACAGGGTTCATGAAAGCTCATCAAACTTAGTAAAGGAGAGATTGGGGCAGAGGCTGGGAGGGGGGGGGGGCGCAATTATCGCTTGTTTCAGTATAAATCTGACCCACCTTTACCACGAAACACTACAGACCCAATTCGAGTCAAATTTGGTCTATTTACCTGAAATTAAAACCAATTATGTTAAAAACTGATTTTCGGTAATTTAGCTAGAGAGTAATCGTAAAAATCCATTACATATAAAAAGAGATGGGCGAATGCTGCTCTGAGTACCGAGTACCAATTATTTTACTCAAGTTAATTACTATTGAGATTTTAATCACTACTTCAGTTAATCGTTTGACATCAACTGAAGTAGTAATTAAATTCTTTGGTACTAAAAAAAAAAGATCAGTATTGTTGCTCAAGTCAGTGTTGCCCAAAAACGCTCTGGGCCTTGTGAAGTGGAAAATTATATAAGACCACTATTATTGCAAAACCCTGACCAGCACTGAAAAAAAAAAACAGAAAAACCTTTGTGTGAATAAAAGTATGGCATGATAATTATTAACATTAGACAATTTTAGTTATTATAAAGTTTTGCAAAACTATACAAAAAAAGTCTCAATCGGACAAATTTTAGCAGCATTATAGTGTATTAAATTTTATACATTGTTAATCAAATATATTGTAATCTAATGATTTCTGTGTTCAGTTATAAGGAATATTATTCCAATTAAATTGTGTTGTTTTTATTGAACATATATTTAAGACGGAAAAAAAAATTGAACGAAAAGTCATGTGTATGGAAATACCAGAGATTTTATTTAAATAATGAAGACATTGCATAGATTGTCTTTACTCTATAACTCTCATTCCAAGGTGGGGCCTGTTAATATCTTTCTTGACAATGCCTTTATACTATGAAGTTAATTTTATTAATTTGGTTGGGCTTTTCTGTAGCGTTTTTTCTAAAATCTAAAGTAACGTATTTAATAAATAACAAGCTAATTGGTAATTGCGAGGCTCTTGGGTAAGAACAAGACTAAGACTGCGTTCGCAAGACCAAGACTTGTCTTGCATTTGGACAACACTAGGTATAAATGATATGGAATCATAATAACTGATATTTCGCCGATGCTTCCAAAGATCAGGCATAAATAAAAATTAAATAAAATAGTAAATTGTAGATCACATAAGGTTTATCTCATATCAACAGGTAGAAATGGATTTATTAAAATTATGTTTGATTATTTTAATATATATATATATATATATATATACAATTTCAAGTTTGATATTGCTTACAACTGGATCTCGTTAAATTTACTACTAGTTAAAAATTCTATGAATTCAAATAGCTAGATTTCTCTAATGATAGATTTGATAAAACAGGAGATTAAACTAATATATAATTAGTCGCAGGACCAATGCGATTTTTCGATCCAGGCACAAATAATAAATACATAAAATAAATTACAAATGGACTCCATTTGATAAAGTTATTTTACCTTTATCATAAGCTGATACTACACCAGAAATTATTTTGCTCTTGTAATTAAAATACTTTTAGCATTTTGTATTTGAAATACATTTTATAAAAATAATTTAAATATTTTATTATTCAAATACACTGAATTTTAAAAACACAAAATACTTAGAATTCAAAATTATATTTAAAATAGTGTATTGATGGTTTATGATAGTGAAGCGAATAATGGTAGTTTTCCAGATTGAAGGTTTTGTGGCAGTTTGTGGAGTTTATGTAAACTCAAAAGTTATAATTTTGAATCCTATTCCCGAGATTCCATAAAAAATAATAAAGAATTAAAAACCAATTGCCCTTCAAAACTATTTTTTTGATCTTGAAAAGTGTTTTTGAAAAGGGAATATAAAAATAACGGTTTTGAATAGAGCAAGTCAATTTTTCTCAAAGAAAAGATACTTGTCCACATTTAACTATCGAAAATTACTCAGTATCTTCAAATCATCGTGTACAGTACGTTAGACTCTAAATAGACGTTAGACTCTAAATCGTCATTTAACAAGTGACTAATCAATAACACAATACTAATCATATAATACCAGTTTGGTTGTATGGTGTAGAACTATGGACTTCAACACGCTATCCGAAATTCTGTAAAAAATTATAAACGCGGGTTGATGTATTTCAAATCACACTATACACTTAAAAATTTAAATAGGAAAAAATATACATAAGTGACGAAGATACGACGCTCCACACTTCAACTCAAAATCTCCTTAATCCATTTGTTATATGAATTTTCTTTGCTTATGCCACGTGATCACCACAGATTAAAATGAAAATGTGCCAGAGATTCCCTGCTTCACATCAAATCAAAAGCATTATAAAAAAAAAAATACTAATAATTTAACATTAAATATGCTAGATGACCATCTGTCGTACAAGAATAAAATAAAATAATAAACTAAAAAAAATATTTATAGATTAAATTAAAACAGTTGAAATTGAACTAAAAATATTGAGATGTATTATCCTCGCAGGCGTTTGGTGATGGAGGCACTTAAGCACTATGTTTACTTTATTTAACCACTTAGAAAATTATCTATCATCTAGCCGAAATGTTGGATAGAATTTGAAAAACGATGCCGACTGACAGAGGCGGTAGAGATGATTGCCGGCCCATTCCTCTGAGGCCCTGATTGTCTCCCACGGTGAGAATGGCCTGATAAATCGTTGGTTGAGGAACATAAACTGACCATCAACTGCCGGGTCTTGGGTCGTCTCTCTTAGTCGCTATCTAATACACTCCTACTCTCTGCCTCCTTTCAGCTGCAGATTTATAATTCTTACAAAATTAAGATGAAGAAGTTGATAATTAATAAAATGTATTGTGAAGCAACTCATATAATAAACAGTCTTGATAGTGAACCAAAAAAAAATATTGTGGATGAAGGAACGAATTAATATCTTAAAATAACAATGACTGAGGATAAGAATTTACTCTCAACTTTTCGGAATTCACTTTCATTAGATAGGAAATACTGTAAATAGTAAGGTTTTCATTTTTGAACATTAGGGGCGTTAGGAAGGAGTGCGAAGAAAAAATTGCTCCCTGCCTTTAATTGAAACCGCTGAACATTAAAAACATTAATTTGAAAAATGCTGAACAGTGAAATAAATAATTGCAGGCCATGCTCGATCGTTTGGACCACATAACAGTATCGTTTCCCTCATGGTAACGTCCCCACCCGACGATTTACCGAGATTTGAGCGACCGCTGTGTCTTAGATCATAGCTACTCCAGGTTGAGGGTTTATCATAGTTATAATAATCTTCTATTCCATAAAAAATAGGATGGAGAGTTTAGCAAAAATTTGCCAACCAACCTTTAGGAAAGTTGCTGATGAAGAGAGTTTATTGATTATTGATTTGTGATCATGTCCAATTAAAGTAAGTCCACATGCTCCAGAGAACCAAATGATCACAGCCGTCGCCTATAAAAGCCCAATAGCTGCTAGAAGTCTCATGGTGGTAGTTGATAAAGTCAAGAGGCGTAAGAAAAATTAAATCAATAATAACTGAATAATTAAACAAAAAAGAGAATAAAATAAAAAAATGGAAAGATGATTGGGGTGATCAGTCAAAATAAAAAATAGTAAAAATAAATATAATTATTTATTTTTACTATTTTTTATTTTGACTGATCACCCCAACCATCCATCTCTTTAATTATTCACTACAGTCAACCATGAATCCACAACTAAAACCGAAAAATGTATATTTTTTTGATTTATTAACAATATTTTTTTTTTTTAAATATACTGAATGACAAATTTGAAAACAGGAAAAAATCTTAAAATAGTTTAGGCTGTGTCACCATATATTTATGCATTCAATGAATTCTGATTGCAGAGCAACGTTTTGGTAGTTAGACCTTCCTCAGGCAAATCTAAAAAAAATAATGAAAATTACTATCTTATATGTTAAAACATAAGGAAATAGTGAAACCATTCATCAATTACATAAGGCAATAATAAATCTATAATTTTTGTTAATATTCTAGATTTGTTTGAACCAGAGATGGAAAAAATCTGAATCAACGATTACATAAAAATAATTTTATATTTGATTTAATAGCACTATAAATATAGAAAAAATGTAACATGATTACCTGATTACATTTCCCCTTGATTACATTCGTGATTGGATACCTAATCACGTAATTCGGATTACTGTTACCGTGATCATGTAATCACGATTATGCCCATCTATGGTTTGAGCCAGTTGTCTAATAACATGTGAATACTGTATACATCGCCAGGGTTCATATATATAAATATTCTGTTGCATTAAAATTACATAAAAAATATATGCAACCGGATAGATCAAATTGGGCAGTCCTTGGTGATCATTTTTCATTTATTTATATAGTCTAAATCACTTTTTTATTTTATAAAAAAATATTTTCACTTTATGCTAATACATAAAATATTTTATTGATAGTAAAATTAAATTCATATTAATTAACAATGTCGCCATAAAGTGATTAAAACAGTTCATATTAATTCTATCTCTGATGATTTTATTGAAAAAAAAAGAAATTTTTACTACTTCTCTGGAACCAGTTTGCCCTATCTAAAGTTCAGAAAGGATGAAAAAGCTAATTTATTAAGAATTATGAGGCCACTTAAATGCTAGTAAAGCCAGGAAGACATATGGCGTCGAGGAAGTTGCTATAACTATCCCCATCTTTTGCCAGCAGTTACTCAGACCATGGCCTTCCGCCTAATCTTTTACTTTCAACATATTTCTTAGGGCATTGTCTAGGAGAATCAAAGCACAGCTCCTTACAGACACCGAGGTCCAAAGAAGTTTTAAAGAAATAATTGGCTTAATAATAAATTATTTCATATATATATATATATATTTAAAATGTAGTAATTGAAATTCGCAACTGATTAAAAAAAGTATATAACAAGTTCATATGTATTGCTAAAACGAGATTGACAGACTTTTAGAGAAAGTTATCAGCTTATAGCACTCCAAAGAAAAATTACAGAGAAAATTATACCACTCCAATTGTAGTCCTGTATTAGAAGGTACCAAGGCCATCTTCTTTTTGGACGCTTAGAAGAACTATCAGAAGATTAGAAACTAGTGAAAAGAAAGTGCGTTGTACAGTAACATAATATTTCTTGTTTTTTTGTTATAACTGAAATAAAATTTAAAGTAGAAATTGAACATCAAAACAATTAATATTCAAGAAAATTACAGTTTGCCTTTGAAACAAATCAGAAATGATAAGATAAATGAAACAAAAAAGTAATAGTGATAAAAATCTATAGACCTATTTTATTTACTTCAAATAAGAAATGAAAAATATGAAATTTTAATAATAAAAAAAGGTATTTACTGTATGTATTCGCAGGTAATTGGAGGTTATCCTCCTGTTCAAAGAATAGGTAAGATAGGTAACACACGTTACGATCAAAACAATCAGAAATGAAATACTATATAAAATCCTATCTGTCTATGTACGGCCTACAACTCCATGATGAGTCTTCTTCAGTTCTGCCTTGTAGAGCCGTCATCCGGATTTTGACTCCCAGGACATCCCTTCTATCTTTTGGTCTTCCCCTTCTTCTTATGCCATGAAGAGGTTCCGTCACAACCATCTTAGAAATTACTTAGTCATTCATCCACGTGGCCAGCCCATCTGTCTTCAAATCTTAATTTTCGGAACATCCACAACAAAAGTTGAGTAAATTCCGATGTTCGCCAACCTTCTCCACTTTTAATCTGTATGTATTCTTCCAAAACATTTTCGTAGAATTTTCTTCTTAAATAACAGGAGGTTGTGCTATATTTTCTAAATAGTGGTCCACGTCCATGTTTCTGATCTATACAAAAGGAAAAATATTGTACTAAATACTATTTTTACAATACTGTACTATATAATATTGTTAAATACTAAAAAACTAAAAATTTAAAAATTCCAACTTTTCTTACTACCGGCATGTTTAGTATCTAACAACGCCTTATAACAGCAGTTATACCATTACCGCACGACCTCCAGGAACTACAAGGAACATAAATTGCTTCGATCATAAATATTATATTGCTTTTATAGACCTTATAAAAGGAATATAATAGTCCAGGTGCATACCGCTTTTTATCAAATAATAAACATCCGCCAAAAACTTCTTCAATGACTTCATCTAATCGTAACCTTCAAATCTTTTATCTATGAAAATTCTCAGAAACGGAGTGTTTTATTCCTAAAACAATGAAATTAATGAGGTGCTTAATACCCTTTTGCTTTCCGCTTGAAAAGTAAGATAATTTGATTATCAAACTGAGAAAAAAGGTGGTCTACAAAAATATTGGACTGTTTGGCCTAAATAATTTCTTTATTTTGACAAATGGAGGGTAAAGGTCACACCAAACGACTTAATATTTTTATAGGCCACATTTTTTAAAAGCCTTATCGAGCGCTGATATATAGAGAATTCGTTGATAAATTTTATTGTCAGAGCATCAATCTACATAACTGATGATTGAGTGGTAAATCAACTGGTCAGTGTTACAATTTAATATTAAATGTTAGGCTAAGACCTATTTGGACTTACGGAATTGAACTTTGGGGCTCCACTAAACCATCGAATTCCTCTCGTATCCAATCTTTACAATCCAAAATCCTTCGTAAAATCCTCAACGCTCCTTACTTTGTCACAAATAAAATCATCCATAAAGACCTTAATGTTCCATATGTTTCCGATTTGACCCAATCCGGATACCTGTCCTTCCATAACAGACTGCAGAACCCTCCGAATCATCTCGTTTCAAACCTTGCTTCCTCCTCGATCTCTAATAACCCTCCGAGGCGTCTGAAAAGAAGATGGCCTCGGGATCTTCTAATATAGAACTTTAATTTGAGTTCTACCAATGGGTAGTTTCTCTTCATTTTGTACATGACATGTTACCAATTTCACATTTACTTATTGTATTTTCTATGTAATACAGTTGTAAATTCCATTAAAATAATAAAATAAAAAAAAAAATGTTTGGCGGAACAAATAATTTCCTGGGAGAGAAGGGGATCTCTCTGAGCCCTGTCTTGCCTTTCACATGAGAGTGCAAGGCATGGTTCAGGGTTCCTTAGGCGAATGTAAATATTAAACATTAGAATGAATGTGTGACAAGTATTTTTTTTCCTTCTTTATTATTTTTTCAATGAATTTTTTCCTCTTACAAGTTTTTCTTTTTACAAGTTTTTTTTTTATTTTTATTATTTTAATGTATATATTTTTACTAACATGTTTTATCTTATTTTATTTTTTCTCAGTTTATATTTTAATTTATATATTAAATGTATGAATGTAAACATAGAGTCATAATACTCAATGTCGTAGATTATGGCAGATTGTATTTTCTTCAATAAAATTCAATCAACCAGAAAATTTTGGTAAGTTTAAGCTTTTTATAGCGGATTAAATGTCCAATTAAAAATAAAAATAAAATAAAAGCTATCGTGATCCACCAAATGAAAAAACCGTAATGTTTTAAATACAGTTTAGGATTATTCCTAGTCATGTCGCAATTTTTAATTTTTTTTTTCCCTTCTTTTTCGCCTCTACCCTCAAGGGTCATTGGCGTTTTACTATGATTTATATTCTTTTGTGATATTGTATCAACTTCTAATATTCAAATAAAGTATTGACTGTTTCTTCAGTATCTTGAAGGATTTCTTTTAATGTTCTTTCTAAGCCCGTTTTTCGTCTATAACATTCAAATTTAGAACATTCTTCCAATAAGTGTTTTACTGTTTGTGGAACGTTATTACAGTTTTCACATGTGAGCGCTTCGAGACCTCTCAGAAGGTAACCATGTGTAAACTGGCAGTGTCCTATCCTTAGTCGGCAAAGCATTACATCTTCTCTCCTTGAACTTCTGCAGCTTGTGGTCCATTTGTCACTTTTTTTAATTTTATATATCTTTTAATTTATGATATTGAATATTCTTTCTTTATAATATTGTACCGTTCAAACGGCAACTACTCTATTTCTTGTAGTAAAAGGAAGAAAAAACAATCTTTAAAGAGAGGCAGTTATCAGTTTTTCATTAAATACTCTTTGATCCTGACTTATAGGATAATAAGCTAGCTGAAGCACTAGCTTTAATCGTTTAATCCATCGCTTAATCGACCCAATTATCCGGATTAATACGATCAATATCCAGTGCAAAAAGTGTCTAAACTGATCTAATTTCTTGTAAGGAAGAATTTAAAAAGGTTTTTTTAATATTTTATATAGACTGTGAACATTTTTAAAAATATAGAAATTTTATTTGTACAAAACCAACTAAAGGTTTCAGTAAGGGAACTTTTTCAACTTCAAGTATAACTTTAACACTTGTTAAATGAAAAGTTTAAAATTTAATATCTATTATCTTCTATATATATATTGATAGTTATATTATTATTCATTTATTTTATAAACATTAAACTAGTCAATAGCTACATAGAAACATAAAATGGATAATTTAAGGGATTTATTTTGTATGAGAATATAATCTTATTCACTTATATCCCACTTCCCGAATTCTTAAAAAATCCCAATTTATTTTCCTTTATTAGAAAAAATTAAAAAATGAAAAAACAAAACAAATATAGCTCAACAAGCTGATCTGAAATATATGTTCACTTATATTCTATGTTGTGTATATTATCTCGTGTTTTTTTGGGCTATAAAAATGTAATTTATTATTCCAGAGCCTCAATGTTTTCTTTAATTCTGTTACTGGAAATTCGATATTATTTTAAAATCATATTACAAACCAAATGTTTAATAAACTGGCGCTTTATTATGATTTGAAATTTGTATTTGTTTTTTAAGATGGCCTCGTGATCTACTTATATAAATATATTATTAGAGTGCTACCAATGGGTAGTTTCTCAACAAGCGTTTTCATGTGTTTGCATTATTACTGTGAGCACATTTACTAGTTGTATTTTTTTTTATAATATAGTTGTAAATATCAATGAATAAAAAAAAAAGTATTTGTTTTCAATGTACATATCAGCTCTTATTGAAATTAACCATTATTTGGATGTGAGTAAACAAAATACTTGAAGGTGACATCTTAAGTTCACCGGAATAGACTCGATGAGAATTTATATGATTTAATTTATTTACTTTGATTTTTTTTTTCATTTTAACTAAAATATTAATTAGTGGTTTTTACATAAAATTGAGGGATTGGCAGGATAAAATAAATAAGTTTTTTTTTTTTTAATAGAAAGTCAAATATTGTTATCATCTATTCATTGTAAACATTACTACGTCTCAGTCATCTAATCTGTTATGGTATTAGTATGGTTTATATCAATAACGTGTAATGGAAGCTACACAATAAGTAAAGCAGTCTAATTTGTAACATATTATTATAACTTTAGTATGCCCTTGTAAATTAGTATGAAATCGTTCGTAGAGTATGCAAGAAGGGCTTATGCATGGCTAAGACTGTAAGTCTGAGCTATTATAATTTATTTCTTAGTTACTAAATCTGTACTCCGAAGGTAAAGTACACCCTATCAAATTTTTATGTTTGTTCGGTGAGAAAATTAACCATAACCTTGAGCTATTAAAATGTTTTCTTAGATACTTAATTATTTAATAAAAAAAACTGAAGTGTTACCAATGGGTAGCTGCTTCACAAGTACCTTCATGTAATATATTCTTATAGCAAATTTACTGGTTGTATATATGTTTACAGTTGTAAATTTCAATAAAAATATTTTTAAAATATAAAATAAAATAAAAAATAAACAATGTGTCATTTACCACCGATGCACATATATTGTTTTAGAATAGAATAGAATAGAAAATAGAACTTTATTCTGGGACTAAGTCCCCTTAGAATAACAAAGATGAATTAATACAAAATAAAATACCAATCTGGCCAAAAACTATTTTAAAAAAATTCTATCGGAATATACATTATTTAAAAAGTAGTATGTAACAACTAAGAAATAAACAAAAAAAAAATATACACATATATAAACACTCGCACATATATACATACACACACATAAACATATATATATATATATATATACATACATATACATACGTAGTAAATACATTCTTCTCCAAATTTACTTATTATTACGATAAAAAAAAAATAAGAAAAAAAAAGACAGAAAAGAAATTACATATCTATATATACATAACTGCACAATTTATAAATAATAGCTATCTAATAGAAACATAATTTAATACAAAATGTAATAATATTTACAGTGATTCATAAAATAATAAGCAAACAGTAAGATAAAATAAAATCTCAGGAATAATTGTGGTATAAACGTAAAAAAGGAACAATATATACGTACTTACTCATATTGCTACACAGTGAGACGAAAAGTATAAAATATAAACTTATATATACATGAAAGAAAAAGCACAACCTAAGGTGAAGAGAAATACAAATAAATACCATTTGCTCACTGTCCAATATATTGTGGAAATTATTCATACGGGGCATCTGGTAACTATAGTTTAATAAAAAAAAGAAGTTATTAATAAAAAATATATGGGTATATATGAAGTAAACCAAAACAGAGATAATTATGGAATTCAATTTCAATGGAAGGAGTAGATGGTATAAGGCAAATTTCGATTTGAGAGAGGTATGATAGAACAGTCGGAAAGCGATAGCCACTTTTCTGCTGCCTTTGGGTGGAAGTGATAGGCCATAAAGTTTATTGAATTGTCCGCATCGTAGTCGGTCCCTCAGCGCATCCTCTCGGGGCCTGCGTTTGTTTCTTCAACGCCCCTCAGCCAGTCTCTAAGTTGTCAATAGAACAAATACTCATTTATTTATTTGATACTTCATACAAAAAAACTTCTTTTTTATACACGAATACAAATTTAAACTTATGTTACAGTTCTGTTTGGTGCTACCTTAACGTTGTTAACATTAAATCTTTAAATTTAAATCCAAGACTTAAAAAAAAAAAAAAAAAGAAGAAGAGCATTAACGTTATTGCATTAAAATGCAACTTGGGTATGCCCTAATTGTGACCAGACCAAAAAATCTAACACTGAGCCGTCCGCCTCAGAAATACTGGCGGCAGTAAATCGCTTAGACTCGAGTGTCAATGAAGACATAAAGAACATAAAAACAACCCTCGATAAATATGGAGAGCTCAATTTTGAGCTTAATGAAAAATTATCGAAAATTGAGAAACACCTCGAAAGTCAAGCCAGTAATTTCGAAAAAATTATTCTGGAAAATAAAGCCCTCAAATCTCGAGTGGGTGAATTGGAGGTTCGCCTGAATAACGCAGAGCAGGGCTTGTTATCCAGATCACTGGAGATCCGAGGGATACCGGAGCGAACTGGTGAAACGCCCGCCGCTCTGGTGACCAGCATTGGAGCAAGTTTGGGCATCAGGCTCAGTACAGATGACTTGGACATAGTACATCGCCGCAGAAGTAGAAAAGATGACCCACGACCGCCGCCTGTCATCGCGCGCTTTGTCAAACAGTCAGTCAGGGACGACTTAATAACGAAGAGGAAAGTCAAGAGAGACCTCACTACTCGGGATATCGGCTGGCAGGAGAATGACTGTCACCGGATATATCTGAGTGAGGAAATGACTCCCACGAACAGACACTTATATTGGCTCGCCCGACAGAAGAGAGCTGCGGGGAAAATCAAATATACGTGGTTTGCCGCCGGAAAGGTGCGATGTCGAAAGGAGGACGGGCATAAAGTTATTCTGATTGAACAGGCCTCGGACCTCGATATATTTGCCTGACCACGAAGAATTCGTCTACTCCTCATCCTCATTAAAATAACTTTGAACTCAATTATCTACAAACGAACATTTTCACTTCTACGCATAGAGATATCTCTTCACACTTACACACTAATTTATATTTTATTGACCATATGTTTTTTATTTCTTTTGGTTCCTGCTTACACTTTCTTTTCTGCTATTTTCATTAATTGTAAACGCCTTTTTGTATTTTCTATTTGTTTTAGAGTTTCTCTACCAAACTCTGACTGTTTCCCTCCCAATTCCTCTCATGTCTAGTACCCTAATCACCTGTCATGTTAACTCTCAATCCCTCCCTGCCCACTATGACGAGTTCCTGCAATATTTCACTCAAAACTTTTATCATATTATCGCAATCTCGGAAACTTGGCTTAAACCTTACATCCCTTCCTCTTCTGTTTCCTTGCCTAATCACACCCTCCTCCGTCATGATCGGGTAAGCCGGAATGGCGGAGGAGTAGCCATGTTTGTCCATAATAGCCTGAAGACTCGAATCCTCGATTCCTCACCACCCTCCGATCATCCTCAGGTTGAATACCTTCTAGTAGAAATTCATTGTAAGGATCTTCCTCTCCTTTACACTGTGGTATATCGTCCTCCCCATGTTCCATTTGATCAGTCCTTCGAATCAACCCTATTCAACTTCGTTCCTCTATATCCCAGAATAATCATCTCCGGTGACCTCAATACCAATTTCCTCTCTAACTCCAATGACAAATCCTATCTAGAAAACCTAATTTTCTCTCTGCAGCTCTTCATAGTTCCATTTTCACCCACCCACCACACCAGCAGGTCAGACACTTGGCTAGACTTCTACATTATAGACTCTGTACAAAATCTCCTCTCCTCTTCTCAATTGCCAGTATCATTCTTATCATCTCACGATCTTATACAAATAACATATAATATCCAAACGCCTTCAATCCAGCCTCGAACTATCACCTTCCGTCACCTAGATTCCCTTACTCGAGAAAAAATATTACCTGACCTAGAAACCCTAGACTGGAATGGAATATATTCTTGCTCTTCCATCGACTCCATGGTTGACATTCTTACCACCAATCTTCTCAATATTCTCAATACCCATGCTCCCCTCAAAACCTCTACCTTTCGTCACCGGCCTGCTCCTTGGATGTGTCAGGAAATCAAAGATCTGCAGAAGAGGCGCGACGCTGCCCGAAGACGTTTTAGACGTACGAGGCTTGCAGATGACTACCAAGCGTTCAGGGTGCTTCGCAACTTGGCACAGACAAGGATCCGGCGTGCGAAAACTTCCTACTTCCATGAAACCCTTTCCTCAGCTCCTGATATCAAATCGAAATGGCTACTGCTTCGTAAACTTTCCATTGGTAATCCTTCCAGATCCCCTACCGCAGCCTATCCTGTATCCTCCGATGATTTAAACTCTTATTTTATATCTGTCGCTAATACCTCTTCTCTACCTTCCTCTTCTGGCTTTGCTCCAGAGATATCCTTTAACGACAATAACTTTTATTTTTCCGACATTTCTCCCACAGACTTGTTAACCGCGTTAATGAAATCCCACACCAATTCCATAGGGCCAGACGGCATTCCTGTCAAATTAATAAAAATATGTCTACCTGAAATCCTCCCAGCTCTCCTTTTTATCTACAATTTCTCCCTTCAGAATTCAGTATTCCCTACCTCTTGGAAAAAAGCCATTGTCCTTCCTTTAAATAAAAAGCCTAATCCATCCTCACCCGAAGATTTCCGTCCAATTTCAATTCTTTCTAACCTCTCAAAGCCTCTTGAAAGACTGGTGCAATCCCAAGTCTCCAAGTTCCTCGAAAATTCCAACCAATTTGATCCTCTCCAATCTGGTTTCCGTCCCGGCTATTCCACACAATCTGCCTTAATTAAAATTACCAACGACATTCAATCTGCAATAGATGATAGAAAATTAACTGTCCTTATTCTTCTAGACTTCTCCAAAGCTTTCGATTCCATCAACCATTCCATCCTCTTCAACAAACTAAAATCATTATCTTTCTCCAATAGTTCCATCTCTTGGTTCCAATCTTTCCTCTCCCAACGCACCCAAGCAGTCTCTATACCCAACCAACCACTATCTGCTTTCCTTTCTTTATCCTCTGGAGTTGCCCAGGGTTCAAGCATATCTCCTCTCCTTTTCAGCTCCTACATTAACGACCTACCTAAATCAATTCTCCATTGTTCCCATCACCTTTATGCAGATGATTCCCAGATCTACCTATCCTTTTCTCCCTCTGAGTTACTGGGGGCATTTGCCAAGATTCAAGAAGATCTTGATCGAATCAATGCCTGGGCAAATGTAAATGGATTAAAGTTGAATGCTGCCAAAACTCAGGCCATCGTCATTGGTTCCAAGCCCCTCATTAGATCCCATACTGACTTTCCCATATTACACCTTAATGACCAGCCAATTTCCTTCTACTCCTCTGTTAAAAATTTAGGATTTTTCATAGATCAAACCCTCTCCTGGACCAACCATATTTCTCACATTTCCCGTCGGACAATCTCTACCCTTAAACTATTTCATCGCTTCCGCCATCTCCTACCTCAACATATCCGTAGACTCCTAATTTCCTCTCTCATCTTCCCCCACTTTGACTACAGCTGTGTGGTGTATGATGGCCTCTCGGTGGAGCTCCGTGATAGACTGAAAAGATTAATGAATAGCTGCGTAAGATTTGTTATTGGTGCCCCGAGGTACTCCCATGTCTCTCACCACTACACTGAGTTAAGGTGGCTCTACCCCTCCTTCCGAAGACAATACTTTCTAGGTACGTTCCTCTACCAAATCATCAACAACCATCGTCCTTCTTACGCCTACAACCTTCTCCAGTTCAAATCCTCAGTCCATTCCCTGTCCACAAGATCTCGACCTTCTGACCTCTACATGCCTTCTCACAGATCTGCCTCATTCCAAAATTCCTTTATTGTTCGCTCTGTCAATTTCTGGAATTCCCTCCCTATCAAAATTCGACATTCCCCCTCCATATCCACATTCAAATCCCTCCTATTCCAATTCCTAGCACAAAAACAGTCAGATACTTGCTAACCATTCGAGCGGATTTTAATAGAGAATTTGATATATTTTTATTTTTTAATTCTTTATTTTTTTTTCGGAAAAGTGTATACTGGTTTAAATAGCTTTAAGTTTCTTGTCATAGTATTAATGGTTTTGTATATAGTTTAGTTTGTTTTGTATATAGAGTTTTTACCTTATATTTTTTTTACATTATTTCTTTTTTTCGATTTATTTTGTTTTGGCCAGATGTAATATTTTAATTTTGTTCTAATTTGTTATTCTCAAGGGACTGTGTCCCAGAATAAAGTTATTTTTCTATTCTATTAAAAATGCTATGGGATGTAGCACATTTAATTCAACAACAGCTATGTCAGCGTAGAATAAAATAATATATTACATAATTTATACATAGAATACATTATTAAAAATAAAATTCTACATCACTACAATATCATTTATTACTAATTTAAAAATTAGTAAATCGTGATTTAAAGTAAATTATAATCCTCAATGCTCCTTACTTCGTCACTAATAAAATTATCCACAAAGATCTTAATATTGCTTATGCTTCAGATCTGGCCCAATCCAGATACCTATCCTTCCATAATAAACTTCAGAATCATCCCAACCCTCTCGTTTGTAACCTTGCTTCCTCTTCAATTCCTGATAACCCTCCGAGGCGTCTAAAAAGAAGATGGCCCCGTGATCTCCTAATGTAGTCATATCATTAGAGTGCTACCATTGGGTAGTTACTCAGAAAATGTATTCATGCCATTATATCTATTATGTCCAAATTTACTTAATGTATTTATGTAATACAGTTGTAAATGTCATTAAGAAATAAAAAAAAAAAAAAAAAGTAAATTATGTAATATTCAGGTACAACAAAATGCAAACAAAATATTCAGCTACTTATACCCTACGTAATATGGAATAAAAATAAAGAGGATTGCAAGATCTGACCACTAAAAGTGAATATCTTTTTTGAAGTCCAATGATCGTTGGTAGGGGAAAGCAAGTCAATGAAAAGATTAATCTTCTGTTGTTTAGTTGGAGAGAGAAGGCTAAAGAAAAAATTGTAAATACCTTACTGTGAATCAGTATGGCCAGGTTGGGAGCATAACCAATGTGCTGTAGATTATATAACAGATTTTAAGAACTCTAATTGAGATCATATCCATTGCCCTTTTAGAGTTGCCCAGATATCATATCGTAGACCTCTTTTCATATTATCATCAGCGAAAGAACGTTAATGTCCACACCTGCCAGGTCCAGTACACGTGTGATCGCTATCCTTGTATTTGTATCCTTTGTATTATTTGTAGTTGTATACCTGTATTATATGTCGAGAGCCTTGTATTTGCTGCCTATGTATATACCATGTATACATATATATCGTTTCCGAAAGATTGACCAAAGCATCATGCCGTCTCACTGTCCCTCCGTACGACAAGATGCAGTTCTGGATTACATGGCTGGCCAAACCATTTTCGGAGCAGCCTGCTCTACTCCGAGTCTACATATACGTTCTTTGACCTCTTGAAAGCCTCACCTTAGTTGCTAGGATATTTATATGTGTTCTGTTAACAAATTTTTTTTCTTCAAATATGTCTATGTAACAAACTTTAGTTATATATATTTGCCAGGAATATTATAAACGAAACTGCTGGTTAATTATAAATATGCTTAGGTACTGTTTATTCGTTTACGATTTTTAAATATCTTTTGTCTTCGGGTGATAAAAGAAACCTTGAAGAAAATAAATATCCAGTTATTTGAAGTTTTATTTGAATTAGAAATATTTTCTTACTAGTTGGCCCATGCAAATAATTTGTTTTTTATGATAGTCACATAACATAGGACAATAAAATAAACATAAGTTAGTACAGTATTTCATGAAATAAATTAAATTATTATCTTTTTCTGAGTGGAATTATTTTTTTTTCATTAATAATAGTAAACTGAAACATATGTAAAGTACTTTAGGCTGTATCTTAGATAAATTTTTTTTTATCGTATTTCGATGATTATTTTTATTTTTTGTTGAGAATTTAGTAATCTTTCAAAAAATCACGGGTTTAATCGACAAAAGTATCTTTTTTTGGGTTATTCAAAAATGAAGTTTCTTTTTCTTCATAAATTTACTTAAATTTCGAGGAGTTGTGATTATTTTTCCACCTGAAGGTGAAAAAGATCTTCAAAATGAGGGGTCAATCAATGGATTTGATGAATTGACGATGTTGCGTAGAGAAGATACGGAGTAGCGACAAAAAATCACCTCTTATATATAATATATTATATAAAGATTAACTAAATCAGGATAAAAATCAATGAATACTTCCTTAGTAATCATCGTTTTAGTTAACCGGAGAGTTCAGACGGTTACACAACGCCGAATTGCGTGAACTGTATACGGGTAATATAATTGAGGTAATTTTATCGCGGGGGCTATCAAATGGGCTAGTAAAGTTTTTGGGCTTAGTAACGAGAGAATTCCTAAAAGGTTAATATTTGCTGTGCCGAATGGTAAGCGTCCGAGGGGTAGACCGAAGCGAAGGTGGGAAGATTGCATTAAGGCCGATCTGAAGGGACTGAGTTTGGACGGCGAACGGTGGAGGGAGGTGTGTAATAAGAGATTGGTGGTGTCGGCATCGAACCTTCGGGTTCGCTAATCCTTTTATTATTATAATTATTATATTAAATCATCGTTTTATGATATAAAACATAATAATGATGTTGACACATCTTTAAGTTTTTGATCTATACTGTTCATAAACACACACAGATTTGGTTTACTAGAATTTGTTACTTGGATTCAGGGCATATAGAAACACATATTCATTTGAAAAGTTTGAACAAAAAATTAAATGTTAAATATGGCTATAGAAGCCATAAAAGAAATATATGTATAATATATATCCGGTTTCTTGTTATAATGTTACTATTTCTTAAAGTAATACATACTACTAATACATCAAATACTATATGAACAGACACAGCTAAAACATCTTTTCCAATAATATGGGTCCAAACATTTTTCAAAATAACAATCTCTCTATGATAGAACTAATTTATAAGTACCTGTTTTTTCTTTGTGCATATGTTTAAAATATATTCAGCAAATCTATTGTATGTACTGGTATACTTTCGAAATTGTATTTTGTGATATTAATGATTGAATAAATACTACCAGGGTAATGCTAATCAAATCAAGCAGAGTGCTGGGATGTCTGGGCTAAGTTGCCTGTGCTGAATACGGTGATAATTAATTATAGATAATTACTGAGATAGTCTGTCACTTATACTATGCTATTATAGAGTTAATGTTAAAGTTGTTATACAAATGCTATTATGATAAATCTTGATATTATAAGCATATTTACTGTATGTATGCAATCGGATAGATGCATTAATTTTTTCTCAACTGATAAACAACACTTTATTAAATTCAAGGATGCAGAATAATGTATTTTTTTAATAAAAAGGGTGGACCAACCACTATTTTACAAATGTTAAATAAATTGTTCTACTGGTTGGGCAAATAGTATACCTCTAATTTGTATATATTCTGTTGTTCATATTGCATTAATTTTTATAAATATGAAATAAACTGAACTAAAATACAGTTCAGACAAATTTTTAATTTCTTTATAAATCTATATTTTACATGGCGCCTTATTACCAATTTATATTAATAAATAATAATAATTATTCTTATTGCTAATTTGTAACCATAGTACAAAGTCAACCTGCCCAGCTTCATATAAGTCCAACAATAATTTGAGCCTTTTATTTCTAATATTTTCACTGTACGTTATATAACATTGTATAAATAATAGTATATATAATATAATAATCAATATATTTTATTCAAGGGAAAATAAATGTATTGATCAGAAAATAACTGTTTATTCTCATTGTAGTAATATTGAGTCTTTTGATAAGCTAATCAAGATGGGTGCAGTGTTTTGAGAGGAATATTGTTTTACAAATAACGAACTTTTCACCTCAGCCTAATTCTCTTTTATCGAATATGTTAGTATTAATTTGGAAGTACACACTAAAGATTTCTTTTATAAAAATTTCAACAATCTCAAAATACTCCCTTTTTTTTTTCTTTTTTACCAGAGTAATTACGGTTAAGAGAAAAAATGCCAA
Organism: Nezara viridula; assembly: GCA_928085145.1. Lineage (NCBI taxonomy): Eukaryota > Metazoa > Arthropoda > Insecta > Hemiptera > Pentatomidae > Nezara > Nezara viridula. The sequence goes on from OV725077.1 coordinate 117,824,212, forward strand.
CCTTCCCCAGAATATCCGTTATATCTTATATCCGTTACTCAATATTATATTATGGACATATTATGGTGTGCTGTTTAACTCATGTATTTATGTAATTAAAGATTTAAAAAATCGTAACTTACCATTTAGAGCTAGTCATAAATTAAACCAATTCCATTCGTAAAAAATATAACGATCCAAAGGGTTTGTACTTATTTAAGCTTCAGAAACTTTGCTTAGCCTATCTGGATGCTCAAAGCTTCTATAAAGATCGAAGGAACGGTTAAGCCTAACTCGTGTCCAAACACATTTAATTGAAATCTGGGGGGCATTACTTAAGGGGAGCAGTTAGGGCTGAGTTTGGAGGGGAGTGCCTTTGAGGGCTGCCTCAGGGAATGGCCCACAATTCCTTACCCTCGCCACATAATTAAATATCAGCCACTTCTAGGGGTTGCATGTCCTCAGCCATCGGCTCTCTGGGAGACTGGAATTTCGTCAGCAGTAGGAGACTATTGAACTCGGCAAGTCCTATCATAAACGATCCTGTCATGTTGTTATAGATGGATCTTGGAAACGACCATTTTTAAATAAGATTCCTAAACTGACTGTGGATTCATCAGATTTTATCATTTGTTAGTAAAATCAAGAAAACGAACGACATCTTGATTGACGGTTTTACAAGTTATACAATCCGTCATTAAAAGATTATAAGTATTTTAAAAAAAAATAGAATTGTATCTAAGAAAAATAGATGTTCATTGAAATTCAGGCTTCAATGAAAAAATATTTTAACGTTAAAAAAAAAATCTACACATCAAAACTCCTAAGTATCGGTTATACATTTTTATTTCTTATAATAATAATTACCTTCTAAAATTATTAATTTTTTTCATGATTGTGGATTGATGGTTGATTGTTGTGAATAATTAAAGATAAGATTAATTGGGGGGATCAGTATAAAAAAATGTAAAAATAAAAAGTATATTCATCTTATTGTGGTAAGGTGTCTTGCGGAAACTTTTATTTTGACAAGCCTTGAAGAAGGCCCGAACTTTGGGCCGATACGACGGGAAAAATAAAAATAAAGACCGTAAACCGGGTTTACTTTAAGACTATGGATTGTTATGTACTAGTCATAGAGGTGGTTATGATTATGTACTAGAAATTATTTTGAATATAAAATTACCAGGGGGGGAAAACATTTTTATTTTGAGACAATTTTTGGTCTTGATATTGCAATTTTCTAGACCGCCAGGTAATTTCAAATTTAAAATAAACTCTAGTAGCCCCTTAGTTCCAAAGTAAAATCGGTTCACGGTATACTTATTTATTTATTTTTTTTTTGGACTGATCATCCTAACTAATCTTCTCTTCCATTATTTATTTTTCATTGTCAAAAAATAAATAGTATTTAGTAAAAGCATTTTTTTTTCTAAATCAGTGATCTGTAAAAAAAAATATTATTTATTTATTTATTGATAACAATGGAAGGGGCTCCTCAACCTCTTACGGGTCATTTTAGCCCATACAAATAAAAATAATATTAAAAATCATACTTAATTTACATGAATTAAGGGATTATGGTTACTTTTTAATTTTTAAATGTCGTTCATCAATTGTATATATTGATGCAGTCCCTATTTACTACTACATGCAATTAAACAATTGAAGGGATTTGTAAGAATTTCGTTCTGTTAATTTAGAGTAATAAGAAGCACACAGGATTTTAATTATAAATTAAAAGCATTTCTTATGTTTAAAAAAGTATAAAAACGGTCCTAATATTTTTATTTGTTTTCTTATCAATGTTTCTCACCAAGACTCCTTCTAAAAAAGTAATTTTTTTTTTTAACTTCAATGCTATATTTATTTGGTTCTCACAACTAGTCACAATAAGTATATTTGATGTTAGATAGGATCGATGTGTCAGCAGGCAGTTGAAAAACAATTTTATTTGCTTTTTTTTTTGGTCAGAGTTTAATGCACTACGGAGGATCTACGGGGAGGAGGGGCTTTCGTTTTGAAGCCCTCCCCCCTAAAATGGTAAAATATAACCATGTTTAAAGAAAAAAAAAAATCTCTAAAAGTATTATTGTTCGTCTAATTACATTTAGTAGTTCTTAAAGAATAATTTAAACAACATTTCATATAGGTAGGTAGTTTCTTTATTTCTTCGGAAGTAATTATCCTAATATATACATAAATAAAAAATCTTTCGGGCTGAAGTCCCCCCCCAAAATTAAATCCTATATCCGTTAGTGATCTATTGTCATCGTTCTCCAAACTCTTAGTCCAATTTAAATCAGAGATATAAAATATTTTTTTATTTTTGTTTTGATACTTTCTTAAAACAATGGAAATACACTTATGGCTTTCTAATATTTCCATGGTCTTACAAAAATCGTTGAGCTGAATTCGACGAAAACTCGTCATATTAATGAAAATTATTTTGTAAAGATATTAATAAAAAACAAAATAATATAGTGAATATTATTATGTAAAATGGGAGTATATTAATAATAAAAGACTTTAAGATAATTAGTCATTTTACCGAATCGGTAGTTAAATAAAGATAGTACAGTAATAAAAATTTTTAAAGTAAACATGTATGGTTTGCATATTTGCGAACACTCACAAGAACTTTGCTACTGATCCTAACTTTTAGATATTAATAAATTTATTTATTTTATTATTACTTCAACATAAAAATAAATATGAAACGCTTTGGAGAGTTTATAAATATATTCCATGACGAAATAAGGAATAAGTAGTCCATTTGCCTAAATTCCACAAAAAAGCTAAAAATCTAGGCTTTAATAGACAATATGAAGAGCCAACAAAGCTTTAGAGAACGTTGAGAGCTAAGTTGAGAGTGTGAGAGACGCTGCCAACTGTCTAGGTAAGTCCCTTCTGAGGGAAATGGCTGCAAATATTCTGCTTAACGGTGCCTGCATAAGCAATATGGATTCCGACCAAAGCTGTCTATGGAGTTTTTCATTTCCTTCTAGCGCCTTTTTTATTCTTGAATCATATTTTACCCAGTCGGTTGGAGATTGTATCAATAAGTAAATTTATCAAACATCCGGCACGATGAAAAAGTGTTTTCCATTTATCATAAATTCTATAACGCAGTTATAGTTGAATAAATCTTATTTCCTGTATTGGTGGTATTTAATATATTATAAATGTAAAAATTTGGAATTTAACTATTCAACAATAATTTGTTATAAATAATTTGGAATCATCATGCTGAATATATTTTTTATATAAGCATATATATTATTCAGCAAATATATTATTATCAGTATGCATTATATTATAATTAAAATTATTCGGCAGATAGCCTTACTATATAATAATTAATACTAAACGTGTCCAAAGAAATGTTTATTATTTCCTCCTCATCAAGAACTACATAAACTCAATTCTCGGAAAGAATATAATAATATTATAAACTTAACGATAGATGAATTCCTATCGATCAAATATTAAAAAAAAAAATGTGTAACGCATATAAGAATACCACTCTACTCTGTTTGGAAATTAATTTTTGTTACTTGAGTTCTACCAATGGGTAGTTTCTCTTCATGTTGTACATGTCATGTTATCAATTTCACATTTACTTATTGTATTTTATATGTAATACAGTTTTAAATTCCATTAAAAAAAAAAAAAAAAATTTTTTTGTACAAATATTACTAGTTCAAATTCCAATGTATTTTAATAGGTTGTTATGCTATTAAAATATAGTTATTACAGATGTAACCATTCGCTGGAGTTTTTTCAATCGGAAACTTTTCTTCCCCCTCTCTCATCAATTTAAAATGCTGGGATTATCTCTATATTAAAAAAAAAAGTTTTTAACAACTTATTAAGAGCCAAAATTCCAAAACGTTGGCAACAACTCACATAAGATAGGTGATTTAATTTAGTTGTAAGCTCTAGAGGATAAGGTAAACTTAAGCCCCATCACCGATTATATTACAGATGTAGACAAAATACTCAGAAACTACAAAAAAGCAAAATAAACCTTACCATGCTTTTTAGCAGTAAAAGGACTAATAAGAAGACAACGAAAATCCAAGGATTCAATACAAAGATAAATAAAAAGGGGCTATGCAAAAAAAGAAGGAAAAAAGTGACCGTGTTATATTTTATTTTTCAATCTCAACAAATTAAAATGCTGAGATAAAGACATGATATCTTTCTTTTTCCTGCTTAAATTACTTTGAAAAAATATTACAATCTTAACGACGGAATAAACGTAAATTACAGTTATACAATTTGATCAACGAGTAATACAATTAAATGAATAGTTGTATAATTGTAAAACTTGGAATGAGAGGTTGTTGGTCCGTCATCATGCGCCCCTGTACCTTCTAATTATTTAAAAAAGAAATTAAGGTATTTTTTTTTTAATTTGGCATTTAATACGGATGAGACCTACCTGATATTAATAGAAGTCCCTTCAATAGTACATTAAATCATTAAACGGGTTTAATTAAAATCGTTAGAGCCGTTTTTGAGGAAATAATTTGAGGAAACAAATGCAAACCCGATTATATAATTTTATTATATAACTAACAAAAAGGATTATATAACTTTCAGTAATTCTATAGTCCATTCCCTATGAAAACGTTTATATCCACTTAAATTGTATTAAGTTATAAATTAATAGTCATATAGCATGTTAAATGTATCTATTTTCTTTATTTTTCATTGTTTTGCATTACTTCTTCGAATTTGTAAGCTTATTAATTGATATGTTAGATACTTAATTTTCACAAAACATTATTAATTTTATATTACTTATCTTATTACCGCAAAATTCATTTCCAACCAACGTAAATATTTTTCGTATTTTCTTCCTTACATAATTATAAAATGCTTTCATAGTTAATATTTATTTATTTTCTATTATTAACAGGGAGATACTTTTAATTATTCCTGATAAAGAATATTACTGGTTCTTCAGTGGGAAATATTTTGAAAATTCGGCATTCGTAAAATGTTTTAAGGATAATCAGACCTAAATAATTCTTAAGACCAATCAGTTTTACATTAAAAAAAAAAAAAAAAACTAGTTTCAATAAAATCGTTAGTCATTTTTGAAAAAAATTGTAAAGGCGTGTAAAAACGTTGATTTTAGTGAGTTTTAGAGAAAAATATTTTGTAAAATAACTTAAATACGTAATTCCGTTTTCATAAGATCTATCATTGTTGAACGAGGAAGTTTGTATGCACGTACACAGTAGACTATTTAAAGACTTCGTTATATGGACTAATGTGATCTTAAAATGTATATATATCTATTGAAAACGCATTTTTGAAATATTTCAGTACCGCAATATTGATCCTTACTACATATTTCGTACTTTGGAATGAGTCTAATTATGTCTCAACATAATACAAAAATAATGTCTCAACATAATACAAAAATAATATGTCTCAACATAATACAAAAATAATTATATATAACTGATAAAGTTTCAAGAAACTAAAAATATTAAACTTATTTAATCAACATTTGACAAACAATGGTTATCATCGAATTCAAGAAAATAAATGTGGCGTGTCGACCCACACGACTTTCCTACCTATTTCAGAAAAGTTTTTATATCTTTTAGTATACCCATCTTAGAAAAAAAAATGAATAACATCTATTTTTCTGAAAATTGGTCAAAGAAAATATAATCGGCTTGTGAATGGTCACCGTGAAAAATTCAATACACTCTAACATTGCTAATCAGAAACTTTTTCCCTTAGCCCAATTTTGTTAGAGAATAATTTCTGTTAAAAGTAGAGAAAATAGTGAAACTTGTGTGATGCGGCACTTTTACTTATTTTTCTTTTTTTCTCTCTCTATCACTCCTTTACGGCACGGGATTCGAACCGGGATAACCTTACACAGGAAATTGAATAGCTGTAACGTAGTTAATAGTTGTCCGAAATGAAGAAATTTTATATAGTTCTTTATAGTTAATTTCATCATTTAAAAAAAAACAAGCTAAAAAATCACAGACATGTGTGATGTAACATATTTCTAAGGCATCAGTAATCAAAACTCTACAAAATAAAAAAAAAGGAAATTACAAGATCGGTTTACCAGTTTACCAGTTCACGAGATAATCTTTATATAGACATACATGCAGACAGTCGAATGGCCGAAAATGTGTTTTCGGACTCAAGGGGCCTCTGGAACGTAGAGATCCGTCGAAAATCGTACGTCGGAAATTCGACCCGATCGCTATACTTTCCTTACCAACTATTGGCGAAAAAGTCGCTAATACTTCTTCGATTCCGATGATAATTCGTTAGTTTTGTAAGTAATTTCACCACCTTTTGAAAGTTTTTATATAAATTTTATCATAAAATATATAATTAGCGAATCAGGCCCCAAAACATTTTTCTTTTCTTTATAATTTTTTTCTGAATTTTCTAGGAAAGTTTCATCAAAATCTTTAGAGCCGTTTTTGTGCGACAGTCTATAGAATAATATGTTTTTCACTTATTGCGCAGCCGCTAATATTTTGCAGGGAGCATCCAATTTGTGTCACAGTGATCAGTAATCGAAATCTAACGAAATAAAAAAAGAAGTAGCAAAATCGGTTTACTAATTCCCGAGATAATTTTGCAAGGACAGACAGACCAATGTCTGAAAATGTGTTTTCGAACTCAGAGGGCACTGAAACGTACAGATCCGTCGAAAAAAGCATATCAGAAATGTGAATCGACTTTCTTTATCTAGTACTGGTAGGAAAGTAAAAAAAAAAAAAAATTGTAAGGTAGTTTACTCCTGACTGAGCTCTAAAGTAATATGATATAAAGAATAACGAAAAATTAATTTAGCGTATATTGCTAAAAGGCCTCATCAATAAAGGCCTCACACTTTTTTTTTTCTTTTTACTTTATCAGGGAACCTTATAAAGTCAAATAATGTTCCGAAGAGGTGTAGATATTTAATATCGAAGGTGGCAATATCTGATCAGAGTTCCTGAGAGAAGCAATATTATGCTATTTACCCTACCATACCAAATTTTCCGAATTTTCCGCCACAGTAACAACGTGAACAGATCCTGCCGGTTCACCCTCCTCCTGGTGGTAGGTTCCTTAATATGTTCCTTGCTACAAAAGAGACTGGGGAAGGCCATATAAAGGAATTCCTAGAATAATTGGGAAAGCAACGCTGAGGAGACTTGCTAGGATCAATTGGAAGCACAAGCTTTGTAGCTTTTAGTAACTCCTACTACGGGCTTCTTTGGTGCCTGGCATGCTTTGAATCGGATTCTTCTACGAACAATAATACACTATTTATTTGTAACGGAAGAGCAAACAAGCTGGTAGGAAACGCCACTCAATCTTACGTTATTTGATGGAAGAACATTTTTCCAAATAACATCTTGAAAACGAATATGAATCACATTTGCTTTTGTTTCAGTAAGTTATTGTGATTATGATCTACAAAAATAAAGGAAAAATCTACAGTTTATTTTTTTAATTCTGTCTGGATATTATTTATGAAAACTCCCTATGTTCTCCCTTTGGTTTGATATCGCACCTAAAATCTGTATTGAAAATAGCCTATTGTCACAAACAATAGCAGTGACCTATTTTAGATCCATTTACGGGAGATTGAAATGGCACCGACACGTAAAGATGAAAGAATGATATGATATTAAAATAGAAAGAAATTTTATTTATTTAGGTTATCTATCGCTGCAAACATTTTATTATCTCATGTACTTAATGATTAAGTAAGTATAATATGATATTTTTTTATATGTTTTAGGCCAAAGCTCACCAATACTAAGGTCGATAATTTTTTTTGTATATCTTTATTTGCCAACGCTTCGGCTTCTTAATCCATTTTTAAGAATCTATGATGTGGCCATTTATAAAAATATTTTCTTCTGTCATATCATTTTTATATATAGCACTCCGAGTCAAAGTTATAATTTTTCAAACTAAATTGGGAGTTTTTCAAATCAGATTTAGAACTTTCCAAACCAAATTTAGAGCTTCCCAAACCAAATTGGGATTTTTCAAATCAATTTAAGAATTTTCAGAATTAACAACAATTGAATAGGATATACTAGTTATTTTTACTAAATTCCTTAGACTTAGTTCTTATTATTATTAATAATACGCTTATGCGCTATGGTGTTTAATGAATAATTTTATTTTATTGATGAGGCAGGTTTTGGTGGTAGGATCTTTATCTTCGATGGAACCATGCAAGGTCAACTTTCTACTGTTACTGGGAAACGTAGCACATTTATCGACCACCAGTAACGAAAATATGGCACATTTTAAGGTAATCTGAAATGCAAGTGGTAATGATATTCTGTTCAAAGATTTTTTGTCAGAACTCTAATAGAAGATTACTGGCACTCTATAAAGTGTCATGATGATGTACAATGCAACCTCTTATCGATCTGCAGAAGTAAAAGAAAATATGCACGAGCTCGGTCTCACCGTTAGGTACCATTCTGCTTAATCTCCTTCATAAATAAAATTATGAAAATTCACCAAAACACTTTGTAGAGGACCAATGAACTTCCTGTGGATTTCTGTCGAAAAATTTGCGTTTGAGATTAGGTTATAATGTGTCACCTTTTCTTTACTGATGGTCGATGAAAATGTTAAGTTTCTCCCTCTATCAGTAGAAACTTTTACTGTTTCACGCGTATTGCTTGAATGGTTTCATCGAAGATGAAGATCAAAACCTGCCTCATAAATAAAATAAACTTATTCTTTAAACGCTATAACGCTTAACGTTATTATTCATAATAGGAACTACATGTAAGGAACTTAATTAAAAAGGAAGAAAATTAAAATATTCTATCCATTTGTTATTATTAAAATTCTTAAGTTGTTTTGTAAAAATCCCAATTTGGTTTGGAAAGTTCTAAATTTGATGTGAAAAAATCCCAATTTGGTTTGAAAAGGTCTTAATTTGATTTGAACTAATCCTAATTTGGTTTGAAAATTATTAATTTGACTTGGAAATGCTGTATTTTGTCTGGTTATCCATCCATGAGAGTGTTGGGTGAACGTATAGTTAAGAAATCCCCACGAACAAGAAATCAAAACGAAATATCATGAATTAAAGGATGGATAACCAGACAAAATATAAAATGGCTCAAGAAGCCGGAACGTTGGCAAATAAAGATATGCAAGAAAAATTTATCCTAATAGAAGGCCTGTGTTCTAAAACCTATTAAATGATAACATAATATATCATGTTATTTGAAATTTTAACGTACACTCTACTGGAGAAAAGGATTGAAGCAAACATAATTGGTCTATATGGTTCCCAGGCGTCCAAGCAATCTTAAGGTAATGCATGACTGTGAACGAAACTGGAGCCGAAATCGCTCCAGGGAACCGATGATATTTTGCTTTTCTGATCTTAATGCAGTTCAGATGTCTATCAAAACATTGTTATTCAAATAAACGTTATATAATGAATTTATTAATCGTCAATCTTTGGATATGCAGAAGAAATGAACCCGCTTAGAAACAGTCAAGAGGATATTCAGGCTAAGATATGAGGGAAACAATAAGGTAAATGATGATAAAAGAAAACGTATGATAATAAGCGGAATATATCATAACATAGTAAACATGGTACTCGTAGAAGGTAAATCGTTTCCGAAAGTAGACAAATTCAAATACCTCGATTCTATGATAACGTCAATAAATGACCAACGGTAGGAGACTAGCGTATAACAAGCGCAAACTGAACAAAGCTCTTTTCACTTTTTCAAAGATTTCTAAATTCTGAAAAATCTTCATCATCATCATCATATGTGGCACGATGTCCCGTTACCGAGACTGGGCCTCCTCCAAGAGCCTCCGCCAGTTGGCTCTGTCTTCTGCTGCAGCTCTCCAGTTCCGTACACCAAGCAGGGTTCTCGCATCATAGGCCACGTTGTCCAACCATCTCGTCTTCGGCCTTCCTACCCGTCTTACGAGGTGCAGCTCCTCCATCATTATTTTCTTTGGTATTTCAACGGTGCTCATTCTGGCTACATGCCCTGCCCACCTTAGTCTGGCCAGTTTAATATACGTGACTACGTCGATGTCTGTATAGAGAGAACTGAGCTCCCTATTTTTTCTTTTCCTCCAGACATCACCCTCCTTTACTGGACCACAAATCCTTTGAGGACTTCTCGCTCAAACACACTCAGCTTCATCTCATCGTTTTTAGTCATCGTCCAAGCCTCTGAGTCATATGTCAAAAGAGGCCGAACAAGGGTCTTGTATATGATCAGCTTGATCTTCTTTGAGAGGTACCTAGTTCTTAAGTGTCGGCCAAGTCCAAAGACACATCTATTGGCAACCGTGATCCTTCTTTGTATTTCTTGAGCCATGTCATTTTTGCTATTAATTTCAGACCCAAGGTATATAAAACTTTTCACTCTCTCAAACTTAAAAGAACCTACCTCAAATGGAGAGTTCAGATCCACCTCACCACCAACTCTCATATACTTAGTTTTCCTCTCGTTGACTTCTAGACCAAGTGGTCTTGCAGCTGCTTCAAGGCCTATATACGCTTCTCTGAGAGCCCGTTCAGACCTACCTATTATGTCAATATCATCAGCAAAACCAAGAAGCTGTGTCAGGCGATTGAAAAATCTTAAGAAACCTCAAATTATGGGTATACGATGCTATGATAAAGCCAGTTGTTATAAACGGCTGCGAGATCTGGACAATTACCAGTACCCAGGGAAAAGTATTTAAATATTTGAGAGAAAAATTCTGTGCACGATAAGCGGAACGATCTAGGATCTGAGTGCTTAAACATGACAGAGAAGTAAGGAACTGATTACAGAAACTGGCCAAATAATTTCTTAAATATGAAGACAATGAGTTTAACACAGAGCATGAAGCTGGAAGCAATCCATTAGAAATCTTCTGTACAACAATAATAAAGATGGAAAGTCCCAACAAGAAAGAAGAGGTAGTAGGAAATATACCACGTGGGAAACCAAGAACGAGGTGACTAGATCGAATTCCAAAGATGGAATAGAGCTACATTCTGATAATTAGAACGGAATATCCCAAGATGGGCAAATATGAAAAAAAGTGGTTAATTCTGCCATGCCAACAGAAAAAAAAATACTTTGTATCCTTTTCCCATATATTTTAAACAATGAAAAGGAAACAGTGAAGTCAAACGTTTTAATTTTAATGTATCTTTCATTTAGAATAACTCATTTGAAAAATCATATTCTGAAAAGCCTGTATCACAATAGTTTTTATAACGATTTCAAATCTTAAAATGTGGCAATTCTACTATAAAATTTACAGGTCAAAGACATATGTCGTAAGTTGGCTTCTATGGAAAACAAGTTTATATTTTACCACTTTATGAAATATATTGTTTATTTTAGCTGAGTGCGGACCAGCCAACTATGGCCAGAATAGTATAGATCGCATTACCATAATGCGCCCACCCGGGCACGAAACCAGATAGTGGCTCATGTCACCAATTCTTCCTCCTAACCCAGAGCTGCCGGTAATTCCGTTCCGGTCGGTGTCACCCGGTGAATAGACCAGATGCCTCCCTGGTCGCACTATTACCGACAGGCCGATTGTTTCCTGATCATCATTGGGCCGGAAGTGAGGTCTGTCTGCAGCCGCTTTAGGGAAAATACCATAGCTGATCCTTCGCTTCCGATATTAGCAAGGGCCTATTGTAATATTTATGGGGCGTATACTTCCCAGCTGGCTGAACAAGGCACCTCCAATAAATCCAAACAGCCACACTAGCCGTTCTCAACTTAACAGTCTATAAAGCCACAACAGTAGCTAATTTCATAGATAATTTAGTAATGGACACATTTATTGAAAAAAGGAGCATTCCGTGGCAGAGAATAGCTTTGAAGAAATATTCTGTAGCAGTTTACGTGCAAATCACTATTCAGAGTAATATTAAATAAAATTATTTTACTTAGGTTCCTATACAGCAACAGTAATAATTGTGTTCATTAATATTTTAAAATCTCAGTTAACAAAGGAAATACACGTTTTGAGGTCTTCTGATTTCATTATTTTTTTAAATCTGTTTTTTACGAAATGATATATTTTGTCACAATTAAGGACATTGAATATTATAGCTGAGTATAGCACATTTATACCATATATACAATGCAATAAAAAAAATAAAATAAAATAATAAAACATTTTAAAAACGATAAATAAAAGAAATGTAAATTGAAGTGAAATAAAATAATACAGAAATTCTTAGAAAAAGTAATAATAATAAATAAATATAAATGAATAAATATATTAAAAAAACATGAGAGAGAAATACTCAATTTTCATAAAAGGGTGCTGCTCTATTAAAAACACAACATACTTATTAATCACTACAGATAATTTTTTTTAATACTAATATACAATTATGTATTATTTATATTTATGTGTAAATTTATATGTATGTATATTTATGTGTATTATTATTTATTTATATGTATGTATTATTTTTTAATAAATATGTAAATATATATAACATAATTCATATTGTGTACATAATTCTTGGTAGACCTGAAACAGTTGATGAAAACTTGTAAATTCAATTATACAAAAGTATACAAAAGTTCATGAAGTTCGGACGGTGCTAATAATACAATCACTATAGCAGTCTTACATATATCATTAACAGACAATGTGAATGCAGCAGGTTTCCAATTTCCAGACTTATTTACATTATTTATAGTAGAACATACCTTTTTTTGAAATTACATAAAATTTTGGAATTGTGTTTGTAATAAAATTTATTAAATTATTGACTTAACGGGACCGTTTAACCCGTTTCTTAAACATCAAATAAGTTCACGATTAAGCCTTCTCATTTCAGCCCCATGATTCCAGTGGGGTAATGTGAAATTTTCAACTGATTTAATAAATAATGTATACCATTAAATTATAATCAATTCTGTTTTCAAATTTTCAATATAAAAATCAAAAATTCAAATGCATTCCATTCATATTTGATAAACCCATTTTAACAAAAGCTAAACAAATCATGAGGTGTTGTTGTGACAAACCAAAATCTTCTACTTTACTACTTTCTAACCTCTACACATTTTATACTAAGCGTTTTCCTTAAACTAAAAAAAAATGTTCTTTTTAAAAAATAAACGTACATTTTTTTTTTCACATTAATGTACTTACAATTATCAATAATTAATGAAAATTCTAATTGCTGATAATTTTAGAGTGTAATAATTATTTTCTGAAAATGTTTCTATAACTATTTCACATCCTCATATACTTAATATAAAATGCACAAAGTGCTTCCTGAAATCTTCCACCAGTGCTGAAATGTTTAATAGTTTCCGTCTGAGTGAGACATATGTGCTTTGATGATATATTACGAAAGGAATCTCTTGAAATGTTTAGGATATCAAATGAGTCTAATTTTAACTTTAGGAAACTTGCAAATTTACCAACATGATGTGCCTCGAGGCATTACAGTTCCTTAACTCAAACTCCCATCAATGTCAGTATCTCGAGCAAGACTTATAGATTACGTAATAAGCATTTAATTAACTGCAAGTAACTTGTTTGCATCTAGAAGTACGCAAATGAGGAAGGAATAATCTATTTTATGCTTTCCTGTGGGAACTAAGTGCTCAATATGTATATATATATATATATATATATATATATATATATATATATATATATATATATATATATATAATTTTTAAAGTTCAATTTTTTGTAACAATAATAATATCGTCAATTTCAAAAATTATAAATTTACAATTTTGTATTTTTTTTTCTCATATTTTGGTGTTGAACATTTCACATAATAGGAGAAATTACTCATAAACAGCCATGATGCTCATATATGTACATATTTATTTATTATATAAGTTACAAAATAAGATGATTTAAGATTGGGAGTAAAGGACTATAGAGAAATATACAGTTAAAAATAAGCTTTTATGATGAATATTCCATCTTTATACCTTATACTCCAAAGATATTTTTCTTCGTATGCCATTTCATCGTTTAATCACCATCACATCTAATGATTGATCCATCATTTTGAAGATTGTTTTCAACTTCAGGTGCAATAAATAGAGGACATCCTCCAAAATTTGTTGTTTATAAAACTTGAAAGGCTTCCGAATACCGAAGCAAACAGAAACAGGAAATTGAACCCTTTTTAACAAAGATACAGCCAGTTGTAATTTTAAAACTTGTTTTGGTATATATTCTTTAGAATGGGTTCTGTAAAATTGGGATCATATACTTATGATTTATGGTTTTAAAGGTTTGTATTATATAAGGTTTGTTTATTGTACTTGTATATTGTTTCAATCCTGATTTTTTTGGTGATATTTGTACAAAGAAAAATGTTACTGGTGTGGGTATACATAAATTGGGTACTTGGCAGAATCACTTCTTATTTGAAGCAGAAGTTTCGTTTATAAAAATAAAAACACAAAAAGCCTGGAATCGATCTGCTTCATATTTACTTAAATAATTAGCGGCTACGTGCCGCCGCCGCGCTCATACCGTTGAGTATCTGATACATTTCCAGCTTTGAACTTATACCCAAGAAATATCTTTATGTTTTTTCTCCCATTCTGTCATCTATAAAGGAAATAATTAGTTTAAAATGTGTTACAAGGTTTTATAAATTCATGCCCTGTATCAGGAAGAAATATATGTCAAGCTTTGGCGCATTCAGGCCTCGGTCCTAATCCCCACCATTCATCCAAGACGTTCTCCAATTTCATGTTTTTTTTTTGTTTGTTTTTTTTATTATGAAAAATAGAATTCCAATCGTATATATGCCCTTTATTACATGAATTGTACCGCAGCTCCAATTTATGTGATTTTATTTCCAGCACCGAATTATCTAACTATTTAGAAGTTCTAAATTTTTCAACCGTTCTTTATTCTTGTATATCTGGAGTAAAAATGTCTGATTCTCATGCAATTTGTTTCAGTATTTTTAAATTTTGTGCTTAGTAATATTATAAACTGCATGTAAAGGGTGGGTCATGTGTTCGCATTAGTGATTTATATAAAATAAGTTTTTGATATAGGAGTATTTTTTTTTAATTTGTGGTGTCTATTGTCTAACATCCCAGCCAATGTCCTTCTATTCCTCTGTTAAAAATGTACTACTTTTCATTGATCAAATACTCTCCTGGAATAACCATATTTCTCACATCTCTCGACGAACAATTTCTACCCTCAAATTATTCCATCGCTTCCACCATCTCCTACCTCAACATACGCTTAGACTCCTGGTTTCCCCCTCTCATCTTCCCCCCACTTCGACTACAGTTGTGTGGTGTATGATGGCCTCTCGGTGGAGCTCCGTGACGGACTGAAAAAACTAATGAACAACTGCGTAAGATTTGTAATTGGTGCCCTGAGATTCTCCCATGTCTCTCACCACTACACTGAGTTAAATTGGCTCTTACCCTCTATTCGAAGACAATATATCCTAGGTATATTCCTCCATCAAATCATTAACAATCATTATCGTTCTTAGGCCTACAAGCTTCTCCAATTCATGTCCTCAGTCCATTACCCTTCCGCAAGATCTCGACCTCCCAACCTTTAAGTCCCTTCTCACAGATCTGCCTCATTCCAAAACTCTTTCATTGCTCGCTCTGTTAACTTCTAAAGATTTACACAATGATGTACTTGCAGATAATGCATCATTTAAATACTCAGACAATTTTTACTATCAGATGTGGCTTTCTTTTTCTACAGAAACGCAGCTTTTATTTCTAGAAGAATGTAATGTGTTTTTTATGTATTTTTTTTTTAAAAAGTGTATATTTATGTTTTATCACTGTATATAGTTTCATGTGCTTTGTACATACATATATGTATATTTATATTTATGTAGTGTGTTTAACTTATGTTTTCTTCACTTATTTCTCTTTCTTTTTACTTTTTGTGTTTTTGTTTATTTAGGCCAGATGTAATATTTTAATTTTGTACTTTTTTGTTATTGTAAAGGGACTTTCTCCCAGGATAGAATTATTTTTTATTCTATATACTGAATAGTTGGATATTCAGCAATAGTGGTTTCTCTGAGTAAGGGAGAGACTCGAGCAACGACGTAAAAGCGTACCACCCACTGGGAACCACTTAGAAGCAGTCAACGCTAAACTGATGGTTAAAAATAAGAGAAAATATTTACTGCCTGGAAGAGTTTCTATGGCTAGTTTGATCAATTCAACACCGAATAACGAAAAAGAGATTATATAAATAACAATTAATTGTTAGGTCGGTCAGTCTCACAGAATTTATTATGGTTCTAAAAGCGATATTATTAAATATTAGAATTGTATTTTTTAAACGAATAATAATAATCTAATATATAAGAGTAAATAATATTATAATCGGTAATATTATGTAATATATATATATACATACCCAATGATGGATATAAATACAGCGTTTTTTTTTTTTAATTTGTATTATAAATAAATGCTTCTCAGTTATTCTTAGATCTTTCATATAGATACTACATAATAAATCGGGACTAACATTAAGTCATACAACCTGTTGAATAACTTGTGGATTTCAAGATTTCCTTTCTATTTTTTTCGTCATTACTTATGTAATTCTAAGATACAAACTAATTGGTCTTCATTAATCACGGAATTCATATTGATTTATGATTCGAAAATTGATGACAGGCATTAGGGCTTTAAGTTTCCTCAAAGTGATAAGGAATTCTATATTGTTAGATCTTAGAAGTTGTTTTAACAGCTCTTATTTTATTAAGAGGAATAATTTAGTAATTGTTGCCAGACGGACAAGAAGGGAATCAGCCTGGTTCGAAGCCCAGGTTCAATGCTCCAAATGAACCCCGGTCTGACCTTCTGATTTTTTATTTTTAACTATTAAATTAAATTATAGACTACATTACATATATTATATAATATCTTTAAATGGTATTTTTGTTGCATACTTCACAAAAGATTTCGGTTGAATTTTTCTGGTAAATTTAATATGTGAAGGGGTCCGGTAAAATTAAGCTTAGGCCCTTCGTTTCTCTCCATGGCCCTGATTGTTGTGATTTAACTTATCACTTCTTCTATTTTTAATCGAGCATATATGATGCAACTCAACCGGTTCTTATTTATTTTTTCCATTTTTATCAAAATCTAATTCTAGATCTCTCCGAACATTTATTTTCTGAAGTTTATTAATTATGGCTGAATTCACTCTATATCAAAAGATATTTTAATTAGAATAAAAATAATTTCAAATTCAAAAACATTAATATTAGTTTTATTTAAAAGTATTAAGCCAAAGGTCACCAAAAAAAAACTATATAGGAGGTACATGATGGCCTCATGTACTTTAAGATCAAATACAAAATAAAATGTACAAATAAAATACATGTATTTTAATATCAAATTATATTTACTTTTGTTTTTTTTCTTAAAATTTACACTATATTTCAATTATTCAACTTTTAGAAATCAAGGCAACATTCGATGAAATGATCATCTATTATGATATATTTAAAAAGAAAATTATAAAACGGCGCATGGTATGTATATAATTTTCGCATAAACTTTAAAACAAATTATTAAAAAATTCTTGTTATATAATAATATTTTTATAAAATTGAATAAATAGACAGCATAATGACTATATATGTTACAGACTGTTTGTAAATTATTTATGTTTATAATGTTATTTTTTAAAGAAAAATAACAAAATTAATTTTTTTGCACAACCTTGAAAATGGCTGAAGAGGAAGAAACGTTGAATAATAAATAAGGTGAAAACGTTTATTATTGGTGACCTTTGGCCTAATACTTACTAATACTTTTTAATAAAAAATAGCACCGAACTTTAAAAATATGACAAGAAAATTAATATTTTATTTGTCATATACTCAATAATAGTTCAAACCTTCATCTCATCAAATAATTTATAAAAAATAAAATCATTTAGTTTTATTCAAAAAAATGTTTTCTATATAACAAGATCTTGCAACAATTGGCATCTTTTAGAGAAGGTTACTGAATCATGAGTTAGCTTTCGATTAGTATTAGATTAAAGTTGATAGTTTTTACATTAAAAACGCCGCATTACTGGCTCATCATTAGAAATGGATATTTCCTGGTATATGTCTCAGATTGTATTACAGGTATATGGAATATGGTTAAGCAAAAAGAAACTCACTTACGAAAACTACAATCTTTTCAATCTAAAATTTTAAGACTAATAACTGCAGCTCAATGGTATGTCAACAACAAGACTTTACATACCGACCTAAGAATCATTGACCAGCACATGCGTACACTCTACTCCCGATTTCATCTTAAACTACACAGACATCACTATGGACTTATCAACGACATGGCCACGACTGAAATGTTCATCAGGAGGCGACTGAAAAGGAGCTGGATGAGAGATCTCCTTTTCTGATTTTAGCATGTAAACAGACCAGGGAAGAGGTTCTGCTGGGCTCCATTCTTCACCATGGCTATCATGCTATTTTCTAACAACAAATCTGCTGATTGTCACTAACATGACAGGTGCGGATGAAGAATTGAAGAAAAAAAAAAAAAATATATATATATATATATATATTTTTTTTTATTTATATATATATATATATATATATATATATATATATATATATATATATATATATATATATATATATATATATATATATAAATAAAAAAATTGTTTATATATATATATATATATATATATATATATATATATATATACATATATTTCATGATACATCTATTCCTTATCTTGTTAAAGCGTGTAATATAAAGCGTGTGGAATATTTTTTCACGAGTTGTTCTTTTTTTTTTGGTAGATTATTCCAAATTACACCTCTCGCTCAAATATATTTATATATATATATATATACATATATTTAACAGAATGTTTTTAGAAACTCTTATGATTAAGCTAACAACGAACGATAAAATTTTATTAGTTACTAGTTTTTACACTGAAATACAACAACACTTTTACCCGAAAATCTGAACAATTAAATTTAATTGAAGTAATTTGAATGAAATGGCATAAACGTTGCTCTGCAGAACTGTTGTAGCACAGAGGAAAAAATGGTAATTGGTTTTACCTCGTATACGGTCAGCTGAAGCTCTCAAGTTTCCATGTCATTTTAGTCGTATGCTACCATCATTAATGGGAAATATCCTTTAGCAATCGTACCATACCGATACTTTTTCACTGGATTTTTTTTTTTTTTTAAATCACTTATTTCTAGTGTTGCCCAAATGCTGACCGAGACGAGTCTTGGTCTTGCAAATTCTTGGTTATACCAATTATTTACATATAGTGACTAAGATTGTCAAGTATTAGTTAAGACCAGTCCTGGTCTTAGTCTTGCAACAGTTAGGCGGCGTTGGTCTTGGTCTTGCTAAGTGCACCTTATATTTTCATCGCCTAAATTTGACAATATACAATAAATAAATTCAGTGAATTACTTTCCGAATTCCACTTAGTTCTCTTAGGCAAACGGTAATGTAATTGTTTAAATATTTAAATATTTTTCCAAGCAGATATAATATCGAAATACTCAACACAGCTCTCTGTTTACCTTTTTTGTTGTTTATTGTTTACTTTCATTTCATTAAATCATAAATACTACCTAAGGTTCAGTAAATAAATAATCTAAATAAATATAGTCATAAGGGGAGGCAGCTGACTGTACGCCTAATATAGCCCAATCCCAGATAATCCTGAAGAGATGTTGGATCCGTGTTGGACTGTTTGGAGGCCGACAATGAGAGAACTCAGTTATCTCGAGTCCTACACAGCTAGTCTTATTCACTAATTGCGAGGGCCCTTTACCACCCCTTCCAGTCATTATTTTAGACAAATGCGTTTACTGTTTATCTCTCTCTCTCTCTCTTAAATTTTCCTTGATGACCCAGAGATATTTGTGTAAATTTCATCACGCCCCAAGATTTTTACTTAGATCCTCTTTGATTGTTTTATTTTTATAATACGTAAAATTTTAAATATAACTAAAAATTAATCTCATATAGCAATACAATATTGCACAGTATAATTGTTTTTAAAACTTAAAAAGGAGTAATGTAATGGAACTCGTGTGAAATTTATTTTTAGTCATAAAACTAATAGATTTTTCTCTTAGTATAAAAAAAACACGATAATTGAAAAAAGTCTCACCCATTTCCACGTGAACCACCAGCATAATGGAATACAATAATTTCTCCAAATTATCAGGCTTTAGAGAAATATATCTTCAGAATATGTGTTATTTCTCAAATAGTTGTCAGTTTGAATATTAAACTTGGGTTGGCAAGAAAACAAAGTTTCTGTCTGTGTCTTTAACCTATTATATGCTCAACACGTTATAGAGAGAAAAAAAATGCATGCCATTTAATATATTAGAATGTTTTATCTAATATTTTAAAAATATTTCCTATATGTATTCCCTTTCCAAACCTTTCCAAACAAAAGACTTCTTACCTTCTTGATTTTTTTACTCCTTGTTCTAAAATACTTCCTTGTGACAAAGCAGATCGGCTTACAAGTAAATGAAGACAGAACAAAATACGTGATAATAAGCCAAAAAATCCATCCCAATAAAAGGATTTGCGTAGATGTAAATCATTCCAGAGAGTAGAAAAATACAAATACCTTCTGCTCCACATTAACCTCATTGAATGACCAACGGGCAGAAATAGACCAGAGTATAAGTAGCGCAAACAGAGCTTTCATCTTCCTTTCAAACGTATTGAAATCCCGAGAAATTCCAATAAATCTCAAATTAAGTATTTATAATGCTTTGATAAAGCCAGTTCTAATGTATGGCTGTGAGACCTAGACACTAACAAGCAACCTAGAAAAAAAGTGGTGAGAAAAAAAAAAAGACTTGAGAAAAAAATTCTTCGCAAGATAACAGGAGTGATCTGGCATCAGAGTACTAACACACGGAGAAGATAGACCGATAAAGAACTGCTTACAGAAACTGGTCAATCAATATTCCATGAAATGAAGGCCAGGAGGTTAAGATGGGGTGGGACATGTAGCTTGTAGCAATCTATCTGGAAGCCTCTACGTTACAATGAATGCCAATAGAAGGCAAAATACAGCGTGGATGATCAAAAAGCAAATTAATAGATAGAATCAGCAGATATGCAATAGAGCTGAGTGCAGATAAATGTAAATAAAAAGACTAAGACAAGCAGACATGAAGCAGGTTTGCAAAGGTGACAAAAGATCTATATGTTCTGTAATGCCAACAAAAAAAAAAAAAGTATTGGAATTATGAAAAGAAAGAAAAACAAAATGTTTAATAGGCATATGTTCAGAAAAATGAGTCTATTATTTTTTTTTTAACAAAAAAAAAAAAGTTTTATAAATGTGTTATCAGCTGCAATCAATGTAACTTACGTTTAAAGTGTTATTTCTCTCTTTGTCTTGGTTCTAGCCAGTGATCAGTGGTTCTAAGCAGTGATCGACCCGCAAAGTAATCTGGATTAAGAGGAGATCCACTGCCTTTAGTCACTTTCCTCCCACGGCTCCAACCATTCCGATACATAGGCCCTGCTTTGTCAGCTTTTGTACATGGGAGAGAGGGCTTGTGTGACCTCTTCCGCAGATATCTTTGGAATTTGTTGCCGTTCCTAATCTCGAGAGATAATCAGAAATGGGCGGAACAGGCTGGGTATCGACTAAACGAAGGACGGAGTATCACGCCTACCATATCTAGCCGAGAGGCGGCACAAATGGAGACGATTACCGCGATAGGATCGCTCCTATCGTAAAACAGAATAGGGGCCGCTCCAAACTCGGCAGCTGGAGTCAGTACTTCTGCGAAAGTGTGCGGCAATATATATCTAAGCAAATGTTTAACTAAAAAATGTTTTACATGTATTTTTTATTTTTTTTTTAAAGTTTGATAGAACACAAAAATTTATTATCTAATTGGTTAATCTATTTATTAAATTTTTGTCCATTCTCCAGTGATTTTATTATACAGATTACTATATTTAGATATAAATACATACATATTTATAAATTTGATTTATTAATAAAATATGGCCCAATTATGGTAAATGCATAATATTAAAAATATTGTTAGGACTTTATCCTCCATATAATTACAATTAACGTTAATACTGTAATGTAGAAACCATATCTTACTGTGTATGGATTGTTCAGTTCTTCATCTAATCTGTTCAACAAAAAAAATTAATAATATAAAACCTATTGTAGAGGGTACGATATGAAAGTTTACATGCACGTGTGCACTCTAATGGCCTATGCACGCTTGGATGCTGCATAATAGACACTTCAATGGCCTTTGTCTAAAATATCATTTTAGGTGAGTGAAACCTGATACTATTTTGGGGGGTGTCTTTTGCAGTTATGACACATTTTATATTCATTTTCACAAAGAGAAATAAAATTAGCCTCTAGATGCACTTATATATGAGTATTATAACCGCGGTGTGATATCTGGATTGATATGAAGAATATTAGCAACAGTTTTTGTACATTGTATAAGATAAAACAAAATGTTATTTTGAAGACGATAGAATTGTAAATTTTCAAAAAATATATTAATTTATTTTTCATTTTTATTAATATAATTTAATCGATGCAAGACCAAATGAATCAGGAGAAGAGAAATTTCAATATTAATAAGTATGTTTCTGCAAATTTATTAAAATTTTTGTTTCTGCCCAAACTGAAGGCGATGATAATATATTTTTTAATAAAAAAATTTAAGTGTACTTATTTCATCTCTATCTTTAAGGATGGTTGTCATATTGCTTATAATATAAACTTATATTTATTATTAAAAATTGTCAATACTCATTAAGATTCAAAATTATAAATCACTCTTCTTGTAAAAAAGATGTTATATTTATTATTTAAATATTTATAAGCAATTTTTGAGATCAATTATTTATAGTATAATACACTACGAATTACAGTACGTTATGCTGTATTTTCCGAGATTTGATATAACGAATGACCAGATTCCATCCACAGAAGACTGGTCACTAAATGAAATAAGATGTTCATATTTCATCAAAATTGTTAATATATTTTATTATAAATTATGAAATGACATTGTAGGCATATGGAAGAAGAGCAACCAGCAGTACCTGTTATCTAGTCTCCGATCTCTTCTGGTTCGGCCAGCCACTCTCCTCAGGTATCTCATTTCTGTAGCAGTTACTCGGCTGCAGTGCTTGTCCAGTTGGACCCAGCTTTCGCTTCCATTGAGAAGAGTAGGTAGGTACATACCCTTGAAAACGTGCAGTTTCAAGTTTTTGTCCACATCCCTCTTCCCAGAAACTGCGTTGCATAGTTGGTAGTAGAGATTACTTGTCTTTTTTATCCGGGTGGAAACTTCCCCATTAATCTTTCCATTCCTGCTGATGACTGTGCCTTGGTATGTATATTCTTCAGTCTTCTCTAAGGTTTCTCCTCTGCATCGGATCTCCAAATTTTCTTCATTTCGTCCTATACACATTGGCTTGCTCTTACTTGCATTGAGCTTCCTACTCTATGATTGCTTGCTGCAGGTTTTCTTTTGAATCTGTTACGAGAACAATGCCATCTGTAAAAACCATGGCCTGAGCAAGGATTGTTCTCATTTTCCAATTCCCAACAACTGTCCGTGTTGTCCTCCTGTTGCATATTTTTAGGGTCTCATCCATGATGAAGTAGAGGGCTAAGGTGGTCTCATTGTTTCATTCTTTTTTTCATTTCGAAATTTTCAATTTCCTTTCCATTTATTCTTATTAAGCCCTTCGTGTTGTGGTACGTGGATTTTATCCCATCTATTAGTACATTGGGTACATTTTTTGAGGCTAGAGCTGCCCATATTTCTTGTCTAGAGACCAAATCAGATGCCGCTTCGATATCAAGAAAAATGTATATTAACAATTCAATTATATTTCAATGATCTCGAATGCTTCATTAGATATAATACTTCAGATTGTTAGAAACCGAAATAAGCGCAAGGTGCGTTATATTAAAACATATACAAAAAATTCTGAACTCACCAAGTAGTCGGTTTATATGTTTATATATATTATTATTATATTTCAAATAAGCATACAGATCGCTAACCGAAAACTCTATACTTCTTGAAAAATTCGCAAATAAATATCTGTATTAATCGGAACGTTTTTTACTTTCACTTACGTATATATGTAATATATAGTAAGGGTAAGTATTGCGATCGAGAAAATTTTTGAATATCAGTTTTCAACGGAAATAGACGTTTTGAGGACCCTGAGTCGAAATGACCAAGTCCCGAAAAATATTCTGTGTGTCTGTGTTTGTATGTTAGCAGTCTAGCTCAAAAATGAAAAGTCCTACAAAACTGATATTACATATTTAAGATAGGTATATGCCTCAGATGTGACAGCAACTTTTTCCTTAAAATAGGCTAACCGGAAGTGCCACTTTATATCAACGCTGAAACACATTTTCACAATTTTCTCAAAAACGGTTCTAACGATTTTGATTAAACTCGGTGTATCATTGTATAATTAAGTGGTCTTTAATATCAATTAGGTCTTATCCCCATTGATGTCACATTACAGGGCTTAAATGCCTAATGATCATATACGTCTCCCTCTAAAGTACCTTTAATATGATTTTAAAAAGTTAATCATTTCACATTATTCAAAGTAATGAAAAAATGCTAAATATAACTTTTGGAAGAATTTGATAAGTTAATAAAGAAGAAAAAAATAAAAAATTCAGAAAAACCTGCGTTGCTATAGACTGTAGCGCCTAAAC